>SRSM01000800.1:0-105178 GCA_019593545.1 Apocynum venetum | reverse complement strand
CCGCAGCTGTCCAGAGTTCTCTGGAACACTTGCGGATGATGGAGCGGTCCGACCGGACTTCTGAGCTCATCGTCCGCATGCTGTCAGAGTTCTCTGGAACATTTGCGGATGTGGTACGGACGACCCTCTTGATTTGCGGTCGACCGCACTTCTCCTGAGTGGGATTCAAACAGCCATTTTTATGACCGTTTGTGCATACATCAATACCCAATCGTTGTCAACACTCAATCAATTACTTTTGAGCAAAAATCTGATCCTAACACTTCATAGAACCTCTGGAGATTATTTTTGAAACCAAAATCTTAACATTCATATTGTGAAATTCATCAAAGTGAGATTTATACAAAATCATTGGGGTTCTTGAGCAACTTACAAGAAACATTACTCAAAGAGGTATTTATGCTTTACATTGATTATCCTTCACATATTAAGGTGATTTCATATATCAACCTCTTCTTATTCATATCTTGATTGATTTGTTCAAGGTTGCATTGAGCTTAAACTCTAAGGGTTAGAGTGAGCCTTGAACCATAGAAAACTGTGTTTGTGTTAAGAGCTTCTTTTTCATTAATTGGTTGTAATAGAGAAAGGTGTGTAGACAAGGTTATATTGTAAAACTCAAAGTGTTGAGTGAACCTTGGTTGGTTAAGAGGTTTATGTTGTAAAACCCTAGGGATTGGGTGAGCCTCTATTGTATTCTCTCTTACTATATTAGTGAAAGGTTTTGTGAAATCCTTGAGTAGATAGCTCAAGGTAGTGGATTAGGTTTTGTTGGATAAACCGAACCACTATAAATCTTTGTGTTCATTGCTTCTTTTCTTGAACTCATCTTTTCATACTTTGGTGAACACCAAGTGTTTGATATTTGTTATCTTAGAAAGCTTGTTTAATTTAAAGAGGAAAAATCGGTTAAAACCTAATTCACCCCCCCTCTTAGGTTTTTCAATTGGTATCAGAGCAGGTCTTCTTGTTGATAAGGCTTAACATCCTTGAAGCAAAGATTCTATGGCTCATCTAGATAACAATATGATGGTAGAAGGTTACTCTACTACTAGACCTCCTTTGTTGAATGGCACAAACTATAATTTCTGGAAAAATAGAGTTAGAATCTATATATCTTCTCTAAACTATGAATTATGGAATATTGTTGAAAATGGTCCCTATGTTCCTTTCAAAGTTGTTGATGGTATAAAGATTGATAGAATTTCTGAGGAATTTGATGATGAAGATAAAAAGAAAATGACTCTTAATTTTCTTGCCATGAACACTCTTACTTGTGCACTTGATATGAATGAGTATAACAGGGTAAGATGTTGTGAATCTGCACATGAAATGTGGAGACTACTTGAAGTGACTCATGAAGGTACAAACCAAGTAAAGGAAACAAAACTTGGTATGCTTACAAGGGAGTATGAACTTTTCACTATGAAATCAAATGAAAACATCACTGATATGTTTACTCGCTTTACTAACATTATTAACGGTTTAAAAGTGTTTAGCAAGTCTTATTCTATAGGAGAACAAAATATGAAAATACTCAATGCTTTACCAAAGGCTTGGGAAGGCAAAACCACTGCTATGTTGGAAACTCATGATTTGAAGAAGAAACCAGTGGAAGAGCTTATTGGATCACTTCTCACTCATGAGATTAGGATGAAGTGGTTGAATGATCAAGAAGTGGAAGACAAAGGGAAAAGAGGAATTGCTCTCAAAACTAAAGAGAACAACGAAAATGAATCTTCCAGTGATGAGGAAGAAATGGATGATGAGGAAATAGCTCTTGTCATGAAGAACTTCAAGAAAATGTTCAAAAAGGGACATTTCAACAAATTCAAAAAGAAGCCATCGACATCTACAAATAACAACTCAAAGCAATGCTATGAATGCGGAAGTCCAAATCACTTCAAAGCGGACTGTCCAAAATTAAGAGAGAAAGAAAAGAAGTACAAGTCCAAGAACAAGAAAGGACTTGCTTGCACTTGGGATCAAGAAGGAAGTGAAGATGAAGAACAAACTGAACATGCAAATGTTTGTTTCATGGCCATTGAAGATGAGGTAAATACTCCAAAAACTCCTTCTTTAGTTGATGATGAAAGTGATGATGATATTTGTGACATGTTTGATAGAGATGAATTCATCTCCAATCTCTATAAGGAAATGAAAAAGATTATCAAGAAAAACAAAGTCCTGAAATGTCAAGTAGAGAAGCTATCATTAGATAATACTAGGCTCATCGATGAAAATGCCTTGTTAACTTCTACAAAGATTTGTCTTGATGAGAATGTTATTGGTTTAAATGATAAGGTAAAATTTCTTGAGAATGCTAATGTTGATCTTATTTCTAGAAACAAGAAGTTGGATGATATGATGAGTGATTATGATGCCATGAAAATTAGAATGAGTGATTTAAGTGCTAGCTTGCAAAAACTTACATGTGGTAGGGACAATTTGAACAAACTACTTGGTATGCAAAGACTCACTCATGATAAGAGAGGTCTTGGTTTTGATGATAGTTATAATAATGTCTCACACACACATGAGAGTTTATCTCACTCACATGTGTCACATACACATAAGAGAGTATCTCATGCATATCATTCACATGTCTATACTTCTTCAAAAATATGTTGTACTTATTGTGGTAAAAATGGTCATAAAGTGACTAGATGTTATGTGAAGAAAAAGATTGAGAATGGTGCTAAAAGCACTTGGGTAATTAAAAGAACTAACCCCAATGGACCCAAGAGAATTTGGGTACCAAAAGGCTTATTAACATCTTTGGTGTAGGTATGTTTTCAATTGAAAACAAAGGAGAACAAATGGTTTCTTGACAGTGGATGCTCAAGACACATGACTGGAAATGCATCCATACTTAATGATGTCAAACCAAGAGATGAAGGATTTGTGACTTTCGGTGACAAAAAGAAAGGGAAAATCATTGGCATTGGCAATGTTGGTAAAAGTACTTCTCCCTTTATTAAAGATGTTCTTCTTATTGATAATCTCAAATATAATTTGCTTAGTATTAGTCAATTATGTGATAATGGTTATAAGGTTATTTTCAAGAAGGATTCATGTTTAATTATTAATGATTGCTCTAACAAAACTGTTTTTGTTGGAAATAGAAATGGAAATATGTATGATCTTTACTTTGATGATTTAGTTGAACAAGATGTTAAATGTCTTGCTTTGAAAGATGATGATGCTTATCTTTGGCATCGTAGGTTAGGACATGTGAGCATGGATACTTTGCATAACTTATCTAAACATGAATATGTTAGAGGATTGCCTGCCATTCATTTTGAAAAAGATCGTGTTTGTGATGCGTGTCAATATGGTAAACAAGTCAAGAGTTCTTTTAAACCTAAGAAGATTGTTTCAACTTCAAAACCTCTTGAACTTGTTCATATGGATTTATTTGGTCCTATGAGGACAATGAGCCTTGGTGGAAAATTGTATGCTTATGTGATAGTTGATGACTTCTCTAGATTTACTTGGGTATTATTCTTGTTGGGCAAAGATGAAGCTTTTGGAGCTTTTGTCAAGCTTTTTAAACAAGTACAAAACACCATAGGTTGCAAACTCATCTCCATTAGAAGTGATAATGGTAGAGAATTTTGCAATATTAACTTCACTAAACTGTGTGATGAGAATGGAATTTCTCACAATTTTTCTGTTGCTAAAACTCCTCAACAAAATGGTGTCGTTGAGAGGAAAAATCGTACGTTACAGGAAATGGCCCGTTCTATGCTATGTGAAAATAATTTGCCAAAGTATTTTTGGGCTGAAGCTGTAAACACCTCTTGCTATATTATAAATAGAGTGCTTCTTAGACCCCTTGTGAAGAAAACCCCCTATGAACTTATGTTTGGCAAAACTCCTTCTATTTCTTACTTCAAGGTCTTTGGTTGTAAATGTTTTGTTTTAAACGTCAAAGACAATCTTGGTAAGTTTGATAAGAAATCCGATGAAGGTATATTTCTTGGCTATTCTTCAATAAGAAAAGCTTATCGTGTGTATAATAAGAGAACTATGATTATTGAAGAAGTTATTCATGTTGTTTTTGATGAATCTAACATCTATTTGCCAAGAAATGAGATTGAAGGTGATATTCAAGAAATACCTTTGAAGTCAATAAATAAGGATGCTGCTCAAACAAATGAAAATCCTTCAACATCAAAGGATGAGAATAGAGAAGTCCTTGAAAATCAAGAATCTATCTCACTTGAAGAAGGAACAAAGTATGATCTTCCAAAAGAATGGAAATATGTTCACAACCATCCAAAGGATCAAATCATTGGTGATCCAAATGAAAGGGTAAGAACTAGAAGATTTTTTACAAATTTTGTTGATGATTTTGCATTTTTATCTCATTTAGAACCTAGGAACATTGATGAAGCTCTTAATGATGATTTTTGGATTATTGCCATGCAAGATGAGTTAAATCAATTTGAAAGGAGCAAAGTATGGGAACTTGTACCTAGACCTTCAAATCTTACTATTATTGGTACAAAATGGGTCTTTAGAAATAAACTTGATGAACATGGTATTGTAACTAGAAATAAGGCTAGACTTGTTGCTCAAGGATATAATCAGGAAGAAGGTATTGATTATGATGAGACCTTTGCTCCAGTGGCTAGATTAGAGTCCATTAGAATGTTACTTGCATTTGCTTCCTTTAAAGGTTTTAAATTATTTCAAATGGATGTCAAAAGTGCTTTCTTAAATGGTGTCATTCAAGAGGAAGTGTATGTTGAACAACCTCCTGGTTTTATTCATGAATCATATGTAAATCATGTGTACAAGCTCTCCAAAGCCTTATATGGTTTAAAGCAAGCACCAAGAGCTTGGTATGATAGACTCAGCAATTTTCTTATTGAAAAAGGTTTTTCTAGAGGTATAGTTGATACTACTCTCTTTATTAAAAATAAAGCTCATGATATTTTGATTGTTCAAATATATGTTGATGATATTATTTTCGGAGCTACTAATGAAAATATGTGCAAAGATTTCTCTAAGACTATGCAGGATGAATTTGAAATGAGCATGATGGGTGAGTTGACATTTTTCCTTGGATTACAAATTAAGCAAGCAAAGGAAGGTACTTTCATTAACCAAGCCAAGTACACAAAAGAATTACTGAAGAGGTTTGGAATGGCTGATTCAAAGGAGATTGATACTCCTATGGCCACATCTATTAAATTAGACAAAGACGAGAATGGTAAGATGATTGACCAAACTATATACAGAGGAATGATTGGTAGTCTTTTGTATTTAACTGCTAGTAGACCTGATATTATGTTCTCTGTTTGTCTATGTGCTAGATTTCAATCATCTCCTAGAGAATCTCATTTGATTGCTGTGAAACGTATTCTTAGATACTTAAAGGGGACGATAGATTTTGGTTTGTGGTATCCAAAATCTATGTCTTTTGAGCTAGTAGCATTTACTGATGCAGATTATGCAGGTTGTAGAGTAGAACGTAAGAGTACTAGTGGTCACTGTCAATTTCTTGGTTACTCTTTAGTTTCTTGGTATAGTAAGAAACAAGCTTGTGTCTCTCTCTCTACCACTGAAGCTGAATACATTTCTGCTGGTAGTTGTTGTGCACAAGTTTTATGGATGAAAACCACCTTGCAAGATTATGGCTTGAACTTTGATTGTACCACTATCAACTGCGATAATACTAGTGCCATAAATCTGACAAAGAATCCTATACAACATGCAAAAACTAAGCATATAGATATTAAACATCATTTTTTACGTGATCATGTTTTAAAAGGTGATATTGTTCTTGAGTTTGTTCCTACGGATGATCAATTAGCTGATATTTTCACAAAGCCTTTGGCTGAGAAAAGGTTTTGTTTACTTAGAAAACTTTTGGGTATTGGTACGTTTGATTTCTAACTTGTGCGTTTTTATGAAGTCAGTCAAATATATGCTTTTGTGCATTGTTTTGGATAACACCATTGGCAGGTGCGGTCGACCGCAAGCTAGAAAATAATCATCCACAGAACAGACAGTGGACTTGAGGATGATCATGACAGGATGACCGGTCGACCGCAGATTCAAAGTATCGACCGGAGAGGTTCCAGTGGACGTGCGGACGATACACTTATCAAATCGTCCGGTCGACCGCAGATTAAACACATCGACCGAAAATGTTCCAGAAAATTTGCGGACGACTCAAATTAAAACTTCCGGTCGACCGCAGATTAAATTTATCGACCGAAAATGTTCCCGAGTTACAAAAATCAAGGTGCGGACGATACTGCGGACGACGATCCGGTCGACCGCACATCTGTAGACCGTTACAAATATGCCTCTTTCGGACGCAACTTTTCATTTTCCAATCATCCCCACCTCTTCATTTATCAGCCGCAACTCTTCAAACTCTCATAACCCACGAACAATCCACCATAAATACACTTCATTTCTTCCCCAATTCATACATTCATCCTACATATCCTTGTTTGCTGCATTTGAAAACCCTAGAAATGGCAAAAACTCAAAGTGACAAGGGGAAAACACAAATGGTTCAAGATGTTCCAAAGAAGAAGAGAACCATGCAAGCTTCTTCTCAACTCTTCAGGAGCAAGCATCATGAGGATCGTTACAATGATTACCTCAAAAATCGTCAAGTAATTTCTGGGAGCACCATTGATAGGTATGAATTTCCCTTTGATAGAATTCTTACCTATATGGCTTGGCAAGGATGGGATAATATAATTGATCATGAAGAATCCTTGTATACTGATCTTGTATATCAGTTTTATGCTAATCTTGAAGAGGTATTAGAAAAGAAGGGAGAGACAACTATAAGGACTCTTTTTGTTTCAAGGGTCAATGGGATAGATATAAAATTTACTTCCATTGGTTTAGATGAAATCTTAGAGATACCTATAGATGGGATTGAGTATTTTAATACTCATCACAGAGTAAATCATAAGGATTTTTCTACTGAGGGTTTTGAGAAGATATTCACTAAAGGAAACTCTTTTGTAAACTTAGTCAAGAGAGAGGCCAATGTGTTTAGTTTTGAACATCGAATTCTTCATCATATGTGCACTAACATCTTCATCCCCACTGAAGGCCATAAGACTACTGTCACGTTTATGCATATGTTTCTTATGTATTTGTTGGTGAAGAGAATCCGGGTGGATTTTGGTTACATTATGGTACACCACATGATGGCTACCATTGAGAAGGGCAAAGGTGTTCCGAAAAGCTTACCCTATGGACGGTTATTAACCAAAGTTTTCCGCCATTTCAACGTCCCATTTCCAGAACTGAAGGGGACAAAACATGTGCCTAAGTTCAACTTTGCTTCTTTTAAAAGAATGCAAGCGTTATGTCTCAATGGTACATGGGATTTGAAGAAAAATATGACTTCGGAAGAGATCATTGTGGCAACAAAGGAGACAGCAAGGTTGATGGGAAAAGAACCACCGATAATTCTTCATGAAGACGACCTTTCTGGCGAAGGTGAAGACTCACAAGGAGTGAAAAGATCACTTCATCTAGATGAGGAAGAAGATGTTCCTCTTGAGGCTCCAGATTTGAAGAGGGCAAAAGGTAAAGAAAAAGTTGGAGAGGAAGATGTATCCACTCCAAAACCTGCCATTTGGGGTGCCCTGGAAGAAATCTCTTCTCAGATTGGCTCCATGTTTAGCACATTTGACAATCATTTCAAGACACTTCACTCCAAGATCGACGACCTGGCATCAAGGGTGGAGTACCATGGCATTGAGATCATCAACATCAAATTTCATCTAGAGGCACTACATGGCATTCAGGTTGACGTTTCTACACCACCACCTTCACATGATATGCCCCCGCCTGATGAGCAGCCTACTGGACCATCCTCTTCCACAGCAAAAGTTTATATGCGACGACCTAGGAGATAGTGTTTTTCTGCACTTATTGTACTTTTGTTTTATCCAGACAACTTATCTCTTGTTTGTATTCTTAACTCTATTTTTTATATATTTTTCCCCATGATGACTCCTTGGTAGTTGAGGGATCTTATTGTTTAAATTAACTTAGTTCTATCCTTTCTATCCATTCTTTTTGAATGATGACAAAAGGGGGAGAAAAACTACTGTTGATTGCAATATATAAATGTCGTGAAACTAACTTTTTTGTTTCAGGAATTTCTGAGATGAACTTAAATGCTCAAACTCATCAAAATCAAGAGAAAGGAGAAATAGCTCTAAAAGGTTAAGTATGGCTATCCTTGGTTTAAAGGTTATATATTTCTAAGTTTATGCTATATTGAGATTGAAGGAGAATGGGAATTGTGCGTTGGTGGCCGGGTTGGCTTTATGTGCGATTTTATGTGTTATCTCATCTCTTTTGCATTGTTGAGTTTGTATTGTGATATTGAATTTTATAAGAGTTACAAAGGAAACTCTGTCAAATTTTTTACAAAACTGATGTATATTGATAGGGGGAGCTTTATAAATGTTTTTATAGTCTATCTATATGCTCTTAAATCTGGAAGGAAGGAGGATACGGAGGTTGGTAGAAAAATAGGCTTCTTTAAGCCTATATAAGCTAGGAAGTGATCTCATATACTTACAATGAATACTTTCATTTTGAGATCCAATATTTATTCGAAAAATGTTACATTCTATATATTTCTTGATATCATCAAACTAAATGGTTATATGCTATATGTGATATCTTACAAATACCTAGCATATTGTAAGGGGGAGCATTTTACAATGCTTGATACATATTCTATAAACTCTTCCTTACTTTGAATCCTTGCACTTAATTGTTATATTCATCACATTGCATCAATATTTGTCATCATCAAAAAGGGGGAGATTGAAAGCCTTAAAGCTTTTAATATCTTAGTTTTGATTAAATGACAAACATTGATAAGGACTAATGGCTTTATTGTATTAGTGATGATCTTTTAGGATTCATATATCTAATCCTTACAAGATCAAAGTTTCAAATCTTCAGGAAAGAGCTTTTGATGTCAAGCCTTGAAGATAAGTGTTTCTGGATTAGATAGGATCTAGAGGTGTAGCTTTAATTCTTTATTTATCTTTGGTTATCTCTAGGTCTATCCCTTTGAGTAATGAGTTCTATAGGTTGCTCAATAAGAGTGAAATGATTTTCAAAATGCATTTCATTTAGATAAAACATGAGTTGGGTATTTGAAATGATTTTCAAAATACATGCACATACTTCAAAATTCATAAAATATAGTTTGCAAACTCTTAGAGTTGTTTGGGAACTTGTTCTGCATAGTTTTAATGCATTTGTGGTCGACCTGACAAAAGTGTGGACGACCACAAATCATGCGGTCGACCAGACTTCTCAGAGTATCGTCCGCAGGCTGTCCAGAGTTCTCTGGAACACTTGCGGATGATGGAGCGGTCGACCGGACTTCTGAGCTCATCGTCCGCAGGCTGTCCAGAGTTCTCTGGAACATTTGCGGATGATGGTACGGACGACCCTCTTGATTTGCGGTCGACCGCACTTCTCCTGAGTGGGATTCAAACAGCCATTTTTATGACCGTTGGTGCATACATATAAATACCCAATCGTTTAAACAACTCAATTCAATTACTTTTTGAGCAAAAATCTGATCCTAACACTTCATAGAACCTCTGGAGATTATTTTGAAACCAAATCTTAACATTCATATTGTGAAATTCATCAAAGTGAGATTTATACAAAATCATTGGGGTTCTTGAGCAACTTACAAGAAAACATTACTCAAAGAGGTATTTATGCTTTACATTGATATATCTTCACATTAAGGTGATTTCATATATCAAACTCTTCTTATTCATATCTTGATTGATTTGTTCAAGGTTGCATTGAGCTTAAAACTCTAAGGGTTAGAGTGAGCCTTGAACCATAGAAAACTGTGTTTGTGTTAAGAGCTTCTTTTTCATTAATTGTTGTAATAGAGAAAGGTGTGTAGACAAGGTTATATTGTAAAACTCAAAGTGTTGAGTGAACCTTGGTTGGTTAAGAGGTTTATGTTGTAAAACCCTAAGGGAATTGGGTGAGCCTCTATTGTATTCTCTCTTACTATATTAGTGAAAGGTTTTGTGAAATCCTTGAGTAGATAGCTCAAGGTAGTGGATTAGGTTTTGTTGGATAAACCGAACCACTATAAATCTTTGTGTTCATTGCTTCTTTTCTTGAACTCATCTTTTCATACTTTGGTTGAACACCAAGTGTTTGATATTTGTTATCTTAGAAAGCTTGTTTAATTTAAATAAGGAAAAATCGGTTAAAACCTAATTCACCCCCCCCCCTCTTAGGTTTTTCATAACCACCTAATGTCCTTAGATATTCCTTTGGACATTAACAATCTCAATATTTCTATTCTCGTGTGATATACTTTTGTCAATACATTAGTAGAGAGCATAGGGTAAAACTTTTTAAGTTTATGGATTCAATCATCTATTTTTTAAAGAAAGAAAGAAGAAGAAGAAGAAGAAAAAGAAGAAGTTTTTATTTTAAATAATTATGTACAAGAGGAAAATATTGAAAATAAAAAGATAATAAGTGATGAATCTCTGATTGAAAAAGAATATTTTTTTTCCAAGGAACAAACTCTCTCTCTCTCTCTCTCTATATATATATATATTCTCACTTTTATTTTTTTTTACTATTAAATTCAATTATGTTTGCATTTAATTGCACATCATTACTTTACAGTTTGAAAAAAGTGACAGCAAGACAAAAGTGAAAAGTGTTTATTTGATGAAAAAAGCAACATTTTCAACACATTTTGAAAAAAATGACAACAAGACAAGCTAGAAAAGTTTTGATTTGATGAAATGAGTCAATTTTTCAACACATATTTGAAATGACATTAGATGACAAATAAGAAAAGTAGTGATAAGATATTAAATTACAACGGATTTAAAAATAGAAGTAAATGACAAATAGAAAAAAGTAGTGATAAGATATTAAATTACAACAGATTTGAAACTAGAGGAAGATGACAACTAGAAAAAAGTAATGATAAGATATTAAATTACAACGAATTTGAAAATAGAGGAAGATGAAAAATAGGAAAAAAGTAATGATTTGATATTATTTTACAATGGAATTACACACACACATATATATATATATATATGTGTGTGTGTGTGCATGCAGACTTCTATATATATATGTGTGTGCGCGTGCAGGCTTATATATATATATATATATATATATAGTTTATTAGTTGGCAAAAATCTATTCTTCTTCTTCAATTCTTTTTTATTACAAATCAAAAAGATTTTTACAAATATATACTAGTTCTCATTTCAAATCATTTCTTTTGTTACATTTAGTTTATACATAGAAGTAATATCATACAAACAAGTGTAAACTTGTAATGGTTCAATTCTCAAAGAACAAAAAGATTAAACAAAATCCAGTACAGAAAGTAGAACAATCGGCCTTTTTGGAGGAATGACATTTAGTAACAAAGTTTCATACGTGTCGACTGCATTGGAATTAGGAAAAATATTAGTTACTTACAATATTGGTTTCCTTTATGGAGAAGGCAACTCTTGAATAATTAGAGTAGTTGCTTAAGCAGCTCATAATAATCATGTTCTCACAGTACGTATCATTCCAATTACACTTAGTACTGCTTATGCAGGACAATTGGATTTGAGATATAAACAAACTCTATAGATAAACGAATAACTATAATGATAAAACATGTTGATGCATTCATAACTTTAGTGAGAAGTTATGATATGATAGAACAATTATTCAACATCACTTATTCGTACAATCTCAATTGGTATTTTGAATATTGATAATTGTTTTAACGATTTACTATCATTTATTATTTTAGCCGTATAAGGACTTAGAATTCTTATTGTAACAATCTCAACAGATGAAATGCTAAATAGATTAAAATATCTTGTTTCGAAATTTAATTTCAAGATACTTCTAATCAAGATACCTTTCTCTCTCTCTCTCTCTGCAGATGTACTACATATGGATCGATCATCAATAAATTTGTATCTTCTTGGTAGATTTTTTTTTCTTCTTCTTAAACCTAGCCTATTCTCGTCCTCCCATGTCTCCAATCTCTTTTATCATTTGCAACATGGCTTTCTGAACGTGTGGAGTTATTAGGATTAATTAAGAGCTTGTAAAAGAATCGGTCTGAAAAAGATAATCAACTTAAGTTGAATCAGCACTCTAATTTTCTCATCATGTGTGCATGCCCTCTAAGTCTATACCCCTCAAACCTATAATGTAAGTTGAAGGGAGGCACGTGACAACTTTTAGTGGACCAGACAGATAAAATGATTGATAGGGAGATAGATGATTCTCAAAAAATGAGAAAGAAAGGGTCGGGACACTTGATGATCATTTAATTAGTAATGGAGGAGAAACGGGGATAAATTAATTAGAGGATTTAAAGCAAGAACGAGAACACGTTTATTCGGACAATTAATTAGTAAATCATTAAGTGTTTAGTCACTTATCATAATTTAAGAAAACCGGGTGGAAATCATAGCCATCTTATCAACTTTAATATATATATATATATTATATTTATATGCATGGAATTTTTTCCTGCTGTCTAACAAAAAGCCACTATCGCATTCACATGAATGTTAAACGTGGTCCAGTTATACTCAATCTGGCTTGCATATTTTGAAGGCAAGGTATCTCTACCTACGAGCTATGATTTTACATCTATATCAACTTTTTTCTTTTTTCTTTTTTCTTTTTTTATGGGAAAACCCATCTTTATCAATTCATATGAGAAAAAGTGAGAAGAACATGCTCGAACCAATTCAATTTGTCTGCTAGAGAAGCTAAGGTGTGCATGGATAAGGGCAAAACTAGGCAGTCTTGTCATTTTAGTTCAATTAATTAACTAAAAGATTCGTCAACAAACATATTCATTTTGGCCCTAATTATTTAGGTTGATTAATCTTTGTCATTCGCCCTCCATCGTACGCATGTATGTATGTATATATATATATATATATATATATGTTCCTTAGCTAGTGGAAGATAATCTTGGTAGGTCCTCTCTCTCTCTCTCTCTCTCTAAAAACACACACAAACTTGCATATCCCTCCACCTTAGGGAACCAGGAGAAACTACAAACACATCTTGATATTTCTTCATCTTCTAAATCTCATCAACCGATCAATCAGTCAAATGTACAGAAATTCTTCAGCTTAGACGTGAAATCTCCATGCAAGTAAAGTAAACAACTACACCAAAAAAAAGTCAAAAACCCCTAGTTTATTTTTCTTTCTCAAAATAAAGCCATAAGAAAAAAAACTATGAAAGCAGAACTAAGAAAGAACACTACCCAAATTTCTCTACAAAACCCTACCACCCTTTTCAGCACAGAACAAAAT
This sequence comes from Apocynum venetum, assembly GCA_019593545.1. Lineage (NCBI taxonomy): Eukaryota > Viridiplantae > Streptophyta > Magnoliopsida > Gentianales > Apocynaceae > Apocynum > Apocynum venetum. The sequence continues at coordinate 91,808 of SRSM01000800.1, read as the reverse complement.
TCACTGTCAGGTGCACTTAATGGCTGCCTTGGCAGTCTCGACGGGTCATGCATAGAGAAGCTTTTACTTCATTGTGCGAGTGCTTTGGAGAGCAACGATGTAACCTTGGCTCAACAAGTTACGTGGGTCCTCAATAACGTGGCTTCCCCAGTTGGAGATCCTAACCAAAGGCTTACCTCATGGCTTCTAAGTGCACTTATATCAAGAGTCTCTAGGGTATGTCCTACAGCCATGAATTATTTGAGAGGAAATAGTGCCCTTCACAGCAGGAGATTGATGACTGTTACTGAGCTTGCCGGGTATGTTGATCTAATCCCTTGGCATAGATTCGGATTTTGTGCATCAAATAGTGCCATTTTTAAGGCAATTCAAGGGTACACAAAAGTTCATATTTTAGATTTCAGCATAACGCATTGTATGCAGTGGCCAACTCTCATAGATGCATTGGCTAAGAGGCCTGAAGGGCCTCCTTCGATTAGAATATCCGTCCCGTCGTGGCGGCCACCGGTTCCTCCTTTGCTTAATGTATCGACTGAAGAAGTAGGCCAGCGTTTGGCGAATTTCGCCAAGTTTAAAGAAGTTCCGTTCGAATTTTGTTTGATTCGGGATTATCCGATTCCATCCAAGTCACCTAGTTTCAATTATGATTTAGTTTTAAATCAACTTAATTCTTCAACTTTGAGACTTAGGGATGATGAGGCCTTGGTGATCAATTGCCAAAATTGGTTGCGTTATCTTCCAGATGAAGTCAATGGGAGTTCTCATGATATTTCATATCGTGATGCATTTCTTGATAGAATTAGAGATCTTGGCCCTTGTATTATCACTGTTGTTGATGAGGATTCGGATTTGGGTGCATTGAGTCTAACATCAAGAATCACCACATGCTTTAATTATTTGTGGATACCTTTTGATGCCTTGGAAACTTTCTTGCCTAAAGATAGTTCCGAAAGGATGGAATACGAAGCTGATATAGGTCACAAAATAGAAAACATTATCGGGTTTGAAGGGACTCAAAGGATAGAAAGGCTAGAATCAGGCATCAAAATGTCACAGAGAATGAGGAGCCATGGCTTTCTTAGTCTTCCATTTTCTGAGGAGACTGTTAAGGAAGTGAAGTTCTTGCTAGATGAGCATGCTAGTGGCTGGGGAATGAAGAAAGAAGATGACATGCTTGTGCTAACATGGAAGGGACACAACTCAATCTTTGCCACTGCTTGGGTACCCTCTGGATTCGAGGACGAGATTTGTTAAGTTCTCAAATTTTGCTAAGATGCATATGTGATTACAGACGTGGAAATTTAACTCGGTATCAGTGGAAGATCCCTGAATCTTGTATGTGACCATTAAATAGTGATTGTCCATGTGGCACAGTACTGTTGGAATTTCAAGAAACATATTAAAAATTAGGCTGGGGCTGTGTATATTAGAGAGCAAGATCTCTCTCTCTGCAAACCTAAATAAGAGAAATAATTATGGGTGTTTCTAAATTTGATGATTGAATACGGCCTTGAAGATTCAAGTGGTCTCAATTGTACATGCATTGACAGATTTGTCATGTCTCTCTAGGGCCTACAATGAATTGGATTTTCACAATCAGAAGTGGTCCTTTGGGGAAGATCGAGCAAGACAAAGAAGTGTTCCTTTTCTTTGCTGCAGAGAAAAATGCTGCAATCGGCACAAGACAAAGATAAAGAGGGTACCAATAGTACTTGAGAATAAACTTCAGCACAAGTTTAAATTTCAGCTCTACCAAAACTCACATGCATGAAGAAAATGAAGGGCAAAAAAAGACATGTACATATTGTCTTTGAATGAAGAAAATGACAACAAATTTGAACTGTCTTTTGCTTTGTTACAATTCAAGAATGTCTGAAGCAACTACGTGATTGGCTAAATTTTTTCTGATCACAATTAGTAAATTAGATATTTTTTTGGGTGACAATTCATGTGGGATGACCCCTACTGTTGGAATTTTAATAGTTATCTCCTTTAGGTAATAGAATGCTACATAGAATCTCTCAACATTTGGGATAGTTTTTTCTGGTCATTGTTTTCACTTTATCTGAACACCTTGTGTAATATGGCATCAGTTAGTGTAGCCAGGCTAAGGACCTGTTTGGGAAGCATTTGGGCATAGTTTACTTATTAACCGTTCTAAGTTTATTAGCGTTCTAAGTTATATAGCTAATATTGTATCTCTCTTTCGTGACTTAAAATTTTAAAAATAAAAATTTTAATATTTTTCTTTAATTTTATAAGTATAAATAAAAAAAAATTCTATTGTTTAAGTATTCTAAACATGACAAGTAGTTAGTAAATGACATCATCTATCTATGTAAAAGATTTGGGTTCGAATCATGCTCTTGACAATTAAAATGTATTTATTAAAAAAAAGCATTATAAACATAGTGCAATAAATGTACAAATATAGGTATAAGTAGGGGTTGTCAAGTTGACTAGAGTTTTTAACTAAAATACCCTCTCTTTTTTTATATTTGATCCAAAATAACTTTAATTGTGGAAGATATATCAAAATGACCTAAAATCTGAATAACATTCATGTTATCGTTATTTAAAAAAAAAATTCATTTTTTGCCCAACAACTTGAATGACATTCACGTCCTTGAAATTTTAAAAAAAAAAATCACTTCAACGTTTCTAGGAGAAACGTTGTTGTACTGTTCTTCTTTTTCTTTTCTTTTTTTATTGCATCATTATTCTTTTATTCTTCTTGCTTTCTTTCTCTTTTTTTTTTTAAAAAGAGAGGTAATTAGCTCAACAAATAAAAAAATAAATTAGTAACTTTTTTATATAAACTAATTAGCTCAAAAAATACACAATTATTAATTTCTATTTATTCTTTTTATAAACTAATTAACTTAACAAAAAATTTACACAATATTTTTTTTTTATTATATAAAATATATCTTTAGATTAGAAAATTAGGAAATATATTTTTATTAATACAATATTTTCCAATTTTACAACAATTTCCATATTTTCAAAAGTATATTTACTAATTTTTAATCTAAAAAATATATTTTATATAATAAACAAAAATTAATAAATGTGTAATTTTTTGTTAAGTTAATTATTTTATAAAAAGAATAAATAAAAATTAATAATTGTGTAGTTTTTTATGATTAAAATATTTATCTACAATTTGTTTTTCAATTTTATAACAATTTCAATATTAGAGTAAAAATATATTTTAATATTTTTATTTCAAAATTTATATAATAAACAAAAACTATTAATTTGTTTTTAGGTGTCTAACATTTTTTTTAAGAGAAATTGACTAACTATTTCGTTAAAAAAAAGAAAAGTTTTAAAAAACAAAAAAGATCAAGACGTGATTCACAATCACGTCTACTACTCTATTTTTTTCTCATGAAATAATTAGTCAATTTCTCTATAAAAAAAAGGTTAGACACCTAAATACAAATTAATAATTTTTGTTTATTATATAAATTTTGGAATAAAAATTTAAAAAATATATTCTTACACTAATATTGAAATTGTTGTAAAATTGAAAAACAAATTGTAGATAAATATTTTAATTATAAACTACACAATCATTAATTTTTATTTATTATTTTGAGAAACTTATTCGCTCAGCAAAAAATTACACAATTATTAATTTTTGTTTATTATATAAAATATATTTTTAGATTAAAATTAGTAAATATAATTTTGGAAATATGGAAATTGTTGTAAAATTGAAAAATATTGTATTAATAAAAAAATATTTCCTAATTTTCTAATCTAAAAGTATATTTTATATAATAAAAAAAATAATTGTGTAATTTTTTTGGTTGAGTAAATTAGTTTATAAAAATAGTAAATATAAATTAATAATTTTGTAGTTTTTTTAACTAATTAGTTTATATAAAAATTTACTAATTTATTTTTTTATTTGTTGATCTAATTACCTCTCTTTTTTTAAAAAAAGAAAGCAAAAAGAAGAAAAGAATAATGATGAAATGAAAAAAAGAAAAGAAAAGGAAGAACAATACAACAACGTTTCTCCCATAAACGTTGAAGTATTTTTTTTATTATTTTTAAATTCGAAGTATGTGAATGACATTTACATCATTTCCTTTTCTTTTTTTTTATCCAACGATGTCAATGTCATTCAATAAGGACGACATGAATGCCTTGAATCATTTTAATATGTTTCCAAGATTATTTTAGATCAAATTTAAAAAAGTAAGGGTATTTTAGTTTAAAACTCTGATGACTTGAACTGAATCTGGCTTACTTAGTATCATTTTATTCAGGTCAAAGCTTGAAGTGAGCTCTGAGTTTATCTGAGTTCAAGCTGAGCATGGGCTCTAATAAACTTAGTTCGTTATAAGATCAACCCACGTAGTAGTATAATACATTCAATAAATGATTTATTTATTAAGAAAATACTTAATTCTATGGAGTTTTCAGAATAAAAGAACTTTCTTAGAATTGAGTTTCAATACCGGGTCTCTCAACCATTGATCAGACATCCCATCGAAAGACAATTTTTTAATAGGTATGTTTAAAAGTAAAAAACTTCAAATCTATTGTGTAAATTTTTATTGAAAATTGTAAATCAATTAATGAGATAATATAGGAGAAGAAGGATAAAAATGAAAAGAAAAATCAATAAGTACTTTCTTGATTTCACAAAGCAGACTATTACGGTGATGAAAAAAATATAAAATAAAATGCAATGATTATAATCAAACTGAAGGAGTATCTTTCAAGGAATTTGGTAAAATTGAAAGTTTAGAATCTATTTTTGGTAAATGAATCTTGATCTTATTACTCAAAGGCATGAAATCGTTAGAATTTTAGAATAAATAACCCTAATGAAGTTCATATTATCCCGTTACTAATAATAATAAAAAAAAGAAGTAATCCTATCCAAGATAACAAGAACTTTGAGATAGTATGAGGATTTGAATATAATTATATAGTTGTATTTAAGGTAAATAGATTTAAAAAATAAATATTAGAACAATAATATCTATTGATTATTTAGGATATACTTGGCTTGCCAAAAATATGCCATGTTAACATGCGCTCCAAGGGCACAAGCAGCTAAAAAATTTCAAATTGTAAATATAAACTCTACCTTTCTAATAAACCAATTCTACTCATTGCATATTTTTGTGTCCATACTTTTTTCACAAAGAAAGAATGTCAATTTATTTACTTAATATTATACTTACTATTTGACAAGTGTAATTGCTTTGTAAGGCAATACATTTAAAATATTACGAATTCTAGTTATAATTTCAATAAAATATATTTTTAAAATAAATAAATAAATTATATACTACTATTTGATCATTATTGTGGGATGTGCTTACCAGAGACTACTTGTCCAAACCTTCAGAGTTGAAAATTGTTAGAGGAAATTAATCCAAAAATATTTGATAATTATTGTGGAAATGAACCCAGACTACTTGTCCCTACCCGTGAATATAATGACTGGACTCATTTCCAATAATTTGGGCTTTATGTAGAATGCTAATGTGCTTGTAGAACTACCTTTCTATGTATTAGAGATTTCCTTAAACCAGTGGCTTTCAAATATTTGAAAACAGTTTATAGATTTTAAGCTAGAAATTGTTTAGTCATCTTTCTTTAATTTTTTATTTGTTTTGTTCAATTTCATTTTTTTTATCCAAGTTGATCATTTTCATTATCTGATTTCAGCAAAAATTATCAAAATAAAAGAAATTAAAATCACCAATTAACTCGTTTTAAACCCGTTTGACCAGCGGACTCAGAAAGGTAAAAATAGAAGATAATTTTTTTTTTGAAAAATTATTTGTTTTGTTCTATTACCTTTAACATTTTCTCTATTTTTGTCTGTTTCATTTTTTCCATCTAAATTAATCTATTTCATTGTCCAATTTCAACCAAATTAGTTAAATCGGGAAAAAATTACTCAAAATCACAATATGTGTTAAATAAGGATATTTTAGTTAATTAGAAATTAAATTATACTCTAAATAAATAAATTAGACTATAATTTGATACATATGAAAATAGAATACAAGATTATCTTAGTAGAACGGACGAAATATTAAACATTCATAGTATTTATTACAAGTCATTTATGATTTTTTTATTTTACAAGGACAATTGTTAATTATATTTCTCACTTCTTTCTTATACTCCAAATCTCTTAATTTTGAAGCTGAAGTATAGAAGGGGAAGGGAGGAAAAAGATTAAAAATTTATCCATCCATTGAATGTTGACATCCATTAATAAGAATTGCCATGTTGACTCATATTTTAAGAAAATATGGAAAATAATATATATGTTTTATTAATTTTGTTTTTTTTAAAAAAAAAATTTGACCATCTCCTAATAAAGTGAATAAATCTCCTTTGTTAGAATTATCCTAACCTCTATTGTACTCTACCTAACAATTATTGTGTAATTATATATTGATTTATTCATATATCAAACCTACAAATTACAAGTTTTCCTCATTTTATAAAATATATCAAACCTACAAATTAAAAGTTTCCATCATTTTATAAAATATATGGTGTTAAGAGATACCTATCTAATGTGAATATGAAAGCAACTGTGTATTTTTCACTCACTAAAACAGAGTTTCATTTTTTCTCACAGAATCATGTTGGTGGAAAATGAGTTAATTTGTGATTTTGAGAAATTATTTTCAATTTAATCAATTTAGTTGAAATTGGACAATGAAATGGACCAATTTAGATAAAAAATGAAATTGACCAAAATAGAGAAAATGTTAAAGGTAATAAATCAAAATGGATAATTTTTCAAAAAAGAAAATTAGATTCCCCTTTTGCCCCTCTCATCATCAGGTCAAAAAATGGATTAATTGTTGATTTTGAGTAATTTTTTTTTCATTTTGATCAATTTGATTGAAATTGAACAATGAAAATGATCAATTTGGATGAAAAAAAACGATATTGATCAAAATGGTAAAAAGTTAAAGGTAAATAACTAAAATGGACAATTTTCCATTTCAATCGCTTCAATATATATATATATATATATATATATATATATATATATATATATAAAACCAGTGACGGCAACCAACAACATGAATTTCCTGGCAATTGCGATGGAAGTTGACTAGAGAACTGCAATCAGGTAGAGAATCTAAACTACCTTATCCTGCTGGCCCATACCATCACCGCTCTTGCTTCGTGACTATGTTAATTTAGACCTCTTTTCTTTGTGGTACAACAATTTTGATTCAAAATAATATGTTCCCATGTAAATTTTCTAGGAACGAAAGCAGAAAAGGAAAAAAGAAATTTCCCGTTTGAAGATGTGGGTGAATTACCTATGAATTTTTCTTTTCTGGTTTTGTAACATTTTCTTTTTTTCTTGTGACGTTTTAAGATGGATCAAATGAGATGATTGAGATTGCTAAAGGAGTTGGTCAAATTAATGGAGGGGTAAAACCGTAAAAGTTTCTAGCACCATTATTTCAGATCCAAAATTCTCTTGAAATGTTAGTATGTTGCACAGGACTAGTCTTCTTTTTTCTCTTTTTTTGGCACCAGCTTAGGTTATATTATGATATGGGAACCAAAATGAGAAGAATTGTTGTTATTATATTGACAAACAAGTACCAAATGAAAATATATAAGAATTAGGGATTTTGTTGCTGAATAAAGAATTTGATTTTAATGCAAATTTCCTCAAAATCGAACTTGTAGGAAACAAGACTTTCTTGGGGCCTTCTTGCCGTGTCTGATCTATACCTACCTAAATCTTGTGTCAAAAAAAAACAAAGCAAAAGGATCCCACAAATTATAAATGATCAAATTGAATAGAATAGAATAGAATTATTTGCCAATCTGTGTAAATGATATGATTATGGATTCTCTTTTAACAATTGGATTTAAATTAAAGTATCTTGAGATGGTTTCATTTGCAAAAGAAATCTATTGATTGAGACTAATGAATGGCCAAAAATAATTGGGAACTTAAAAAACAAAACAAAAGGGGTATTGTAAGATGGTCCATGCGTGAATAATATCCTCAAAAAAATGCAGCTTTTGTTGTCTTCATTTTAAATCAAATGAGAAAAGGTTACTTATCCTTGCTTTTGTCTTCTGTATAAAGACATAAATTAAAGTAACTCAGCTTCTTGACCTCTATTCAATATATGTCAACTGCAACATACAACGGCAATACCTCGAGGAGCTGAACAGATAGATGACTCAACATACCTTTAGTTTGAATGCTCTCTCAAAGTTACACACTAAAAAATAACCATAATCTTTGTTTTTTTTTTTTATTCATTAAAAATACTCATAATATTTTTTTATTTATTTTATATTCAACATTTTTCAATCACCTCTGTACATGACAGCTTCGGTAGAAAAAAAAAATTAGTAATTTATTAGCATTCATTTTGAAATGCAAAACCATCCTATTATCTTTTATCAGAAGTGTTTATGGCAGTTCAATGTGTATTTGGGAGGAAAAAATTGGAGAATTTGTTTTTTAGTATAAAAAAAAATGTTAGAACAGTTTTGTCCTTCAAAATAAATGTTTTTTTTACCAGAATCGTCATGTACAAAGATAGTTTATGTAGTTTTGATTAATTAAAATTTATTTGAAGGTATAAAAAAAGGAAAATAAAAAATAGTTAGCAAATATAAAAAAAAGAAAAGCAAAGGTTATGAGTATTTTCTATAGAAAAACATATTTTAATGGCATATTTGACTGAAAACAAACATTATGGATATTTTCGATGAATCTAAATAGTTCTTGGGTGTATTTCCTAATTATCTCTAAATACTTATATATTATATTTTGAGATGATCAAAATTAAATGTTTATTTTTTATTTAATAATGTTCACTAATAATCTCATTAATTTAGTCAAATATATATGTAACTTGGTTGATAAAATAACATCACCTATAATTCAGTTTGTTATGAATTTGAATCGTACTTTCCTTAATTATGATATATTTCAAAAACAATATCATTAACTTAGAGAATTTATATTTCATTCATTTATGTATTCTCACCATTAATTATATTGATAATAAAAAAATATTATGATAAATCGATTCTATGACGGATGTCACAAAGGTTTAAGATATCCTTCTGCTTATCTTTTAGTGTGTTCGTCCAATAATTGCTTTACAAAATCATAGAATAATTTATCTAAAAATGATTGAGTTCACGTTTCAATTGAAGAGGCAAAAGAAGAATTGGAAACATTTTCGTTTTGTCGTAATTAGAAAGAAAAAAAAACTCCCGGATTGAACTTTGGCTCATCTTGACATTCTGGCCTTCAGTGGGATCCAAAAACAGTAGAAAGGAAAGATACTTAAGAAAAGAACATAAAAAAACGAAGAGATACTCTCCATAGTCAATATTCTTAAGAAGAGTACTTGATGAGTTATTACAATATTCGTAAGAACATAATATACATTCTTGAGAATTGTTAGTGAAAATTTAAAAGAAAAAATGTTTATTTTAGAAAAATATATATAATATTCCATTCATATGCATATAGTATTTTAAGATGATATATATTTTTGAAGTATTTAAATATATAAATCTTTAAATACATATTATTTATAAAAAAAATGAATCTGGCTAAATATTTTCTTTCGTGTCAGAATTTTTTTTGAATGATTTTTCAAATATTTTTTATTTATTTGGAAGAATAAAGTTAATTATGCTACTTAGATCTTACCTTTTTCTTTTTAAAAAAAAAACATTTTTCATGCGTAAAATTAAAAGTCATCTCAAAGACTCACTATAGATTGGTATCATATGGTACACAACGTTGCACTTTGCACACCACACTTTATTTTTAGTTTTCTTTTAAAGAATTGCACAACTCACTTATTCAAAGATAAGATACTCATGTATTTATATTATGTCTTTCTATCCTTAACTTTTTCTAATTTTTTTTAATATGAAATTTGTTACAATTTGTCCCTCTATTTTTTCAGATATCTTTTTTCTATGCCAAAGCTTTTTACAATTGTGTATAAAATTATAAAGATTGGGTATAAATTATGATATAATTGAATGTACTAATCCATGAAGCCTAAATTTACGTGAAGAAGGTTATCCCAGATCACCCTCACAAGAAAAAAAAGGCACTCTCTAAACACTGTTTTTCATTAAAAATAGAACAGCAAAAAAAAAAGTGTCTTTTACGGATTGAAAATATAAATTTTTTATTTTAAAAATGGTAAGTTGGCATTTACCACAAAAGGGATAAAATTAGGAATAAGATATGGTACAAGGCCTACAGATTTTTTTTTTTTTTTGAATAAATGTGCAAGGCCTACATAAACTCGTAGTATTGAGGATATCGACCAGGACCAGGAGATTTGATGAGATCAATAGCACAAGGGCCAGCCAAAAAGCTTGCAGTCTAAGCCTTATGAATCTTTCTCCTTCACACGTTCATCAAAATTTATCTTATTTGTTGAGTAATTTTTGTGCAGGAATGTCAGATGGAGACGAGTGGACACTCAACAACTCTGTTTCATAGTCTTGACCTATACTTGTCTGAGCAGTGAGCACTGATCTTGCCTTGTTTGTTTTATCCTCTTATTCTATGCCTATTTATGTGTGTTTTCTCTGTCCTTTATATACACTCCCATTGCTTCACACTCACTCTTGTCTCTTTAAAAAGCCCAGTTGAGGAGGAACCTTATAGTGTACATAATACAATTACTTCTGCTTAATTGATTAAGCATTTTGCAAAACCAAGAACTGACCTTTTGTGCTTGTCCTCTTGCCTAATCTCAGAATATGGTCTTGGCTATTACTCATTTGCAGTCTTCATTGCTCAGAGCTTTTTTGGTTTGCAAGAACTTTTATTTTTCCGAGATAACTTCCAAAAAAGATTCTTGATTTGAAGTGGGCTTTTTGAGTTTTCTTTATTTTGGCCATGGATGTCTCTTGTGATCTTGAAGTGGATGTGAATGGAGAAGAGGTTTTCATGGTAGATAAGGTAAAAATCCTCTGTTCTTTCTTTCTTTTGTTCTTCTGTTTTGTCTTCGTGAACCAAGAATCTTCCTTTTCTGTCTCATTTCACTTTGTCTGCTTGCATTAAAAATGCAATTTTCCCTTCAATTCTATTCACTTTCATTCCTGAGAAAATGTGCGAATTCCAGCAAATAGGCAATCCCAGCAATCCTTTGTCGGTTGAGCTTCAGTTGTTTACCTGGAATGGGTTTCTTATGCATCACCATTAAAAAGTCCCAATTAAGAGCATTTTGCAAATGGATACACCATCAGTATCTTTTTTCCAAAGTACTTCATGCATTATGTAGCTTTCACCTAATGTTTTGATCACTTTATGCATCTGTACAAGTGCTATTTAAGGACTTGCTTATTATTGGCTGATAATTGGTTGTTATGACTTTAGAACGTTCATGAAACTTACAATAAATTGCACTTATATTGCTTGAATGCGGGTTTTATTTCTGTTGGCTGTTCTTTCTGTCTTGGCCACCCACTTTCACCAATTTGACTTATATTTCATCCCCATTTTGTTCGTGCTTGCCTTATCTCATTTATGATTGTGTTATTATGGAGATTAAATGCCCATGCCTTTATTTGTTACTTTCACAACTTTTAAGAGTGACATCCTTCCCAAGGTTTCCCTTGTTTGATGGGAATATAAAGTCGGCAGACATCTTTTTGTGATTCCTTCTTCGGGAATTTATTGTTTATAACGACCTCTCTTGTTCTTTTCCTTGAATACCTTTTCTTTTTATTTGGAATTATCTTGTTCTTTCAATAGAGAATCACTGTGGGTGGTTTGGTTTATATTACACTTAATAGTTCATTTCAAGATCAAGAGAGTAGAGGTTTTGTTCTAATCATTTTTTCCTTCATAATTGATGTACTTCTCTGTTCGGTTTGGTAGGTATTTTAAGATTTTCTATTTACCTTTTTTTCTTGCTGTTTCTTTATTGTTGTTGTATGTGGTGAATTTTGTAAATGTTATTGGACATGATTTTGTTTTGCAGAGGATAATCTCTTTTCATTCCGGAAGAATAAGCAAATTGTTTGGTAAATCTAAAGGCCTAGTAAAAAGATTGAAGGTGATATTCAATGATTTTCCTGGAGGAGCTGATGGTTTTGAACTAATGACAAGATTCTGCTACAATAAAGGCAAAATCAATATAACTCCCTTAAATATTTCTCTCTTGCACTGCATTTCACATTTTATGGAGATGAAAGAATCTGTCTCTGGAACAAAAAATCTGCTTGAGCAAACAGAAAAATCCGTTGAAGAAATCAGATATTGGACATGGTCAGAAGTCCTCTTTGCTTTAAGGCAATGTCAAGATCTGCAGCCTGTTGCAAGTACCTCTGGCATTCTCGATAAATTCTTGGATTCTATCAGCAGAAGAATTGCCTCTTCTTGTGAAACGAGCCCCTGTCCATCTACTTCCTCACCAGATAGCTCTGCACATCGGTTGTCTTGTGACACCAGGAGTACTGAGAGCTTGAAAAATAGCTGCTTCCGAGCAACATGGTGGTTTGAAGATTTTGTATCTTTGGACCCCTTCTTGATTGAAATGTTGGTAAAATCAATATTATCCAAGAATATTGACCACAGCATTGTCAGTAGGTTCCTCTTTTATTACCAAAAGTCAAGATTTGCCACTGCCAAATTAGATGAGAAATGCAAAATAATGGAAGCTGTTATTCAGATGCTTTACTCTCTGGATTTAAGCCTTGTTTCGTACAGGAGTTTATTTGGAATTCTTCGAGTGTCATTGAATTTGAACATGAGCAAATGCAGCAGGAACAATTTGGAGACTATGATTGGTTCACAGTTGGATCAAGCAACATTGGATAATTTGCTTATTCCATCTCCAGCTGGTTCCAAGTATCTATATGACGTGAATCTGGTTCTTAGATTTTTAAAGTCATTCATTAGCAAAGGAGCATGTTGTTTACCATTGACTCGGTTGAGAAAAGTTGCTAGCTTGATGGATCTATATATAGCAGAAGTAGCCCCAGATCCTTGTCTAAAACCGTCTAAGTTCTTGGCTCTCATTAAGGCGCTGCCAGATTCTGCAAGAACTTCATATGATGCAATTTATCAAGCAATTGATATATACTTCAAGGCAAGTCCTTTCTATTCATATGATTCATGCTCATGTGCATTGATATTGACTTGATTCAGATTAAATTTCGCTCTGATTTTGTGAATGCTTATCCTGTTAATTTTCCGCAGGTTCATTCAGGGTTATCTGAAGAAGAAGCATTGAGAATTTGTTGTGGACTAAATTATGAGAAGCTATCATCAGAAGTATGTAACGGTCTCACTAGGAACCCCAAATTCCCTTCAAAATCTGCTGTGCAAGCTCTTATTTCTCAGCAATTCAAGCTTAGAAACTTGCTTGAAGACACCAACTCTCCAAATGCATTCTTGGGCTCGCCTTGTAGCACAGTGGAAACCAAGGGTAAGGAGGAGAAAAACGACGAATCTTGTGAACAAATTGTGCTATATGCTGGAAAGCTTGATCTTTCATCTGAGAATGAAAAGCTCAAAGCACATTTGCAAGGTATGCAATGGAGAGTACTGGAACTGGAAAAAGTTTGTCAAAAAATGCAAACTCAGATGGCAAAGATGATGAAGTCAAAGTTATCTACCCATACCAATGCTAAATCTTTACCTAGGCTATGTTCATGATGAAATTTTTGAATGAATCCTATTATTGTTATTTTCTTTGTATATGTTCATGGCATGAGAAAATAGCCTGTATGGAATTTTGCAAAAAGAGAGATTTTTCCCTGTAATTTCTGCATCAGCACAGTTGATCTGCTTCTTTTACAGAGAATGAGTTCTTGGCTGTATATAAAACATAAAGTAAAAAAGCTGAAATGTGTTTGTTTTCTTGCTATAGACACTGTTTATTCTCTGTAATTTGTGTAAGATGCATATAAGGTTTGGTCACTTTCAACATCATTCTCATGTGTAGACAATGCATGATGCCAGAAATCCAAAATGTTTTGCATGAAAAGATATCCCACCTAAAGCTGAAAAGTTGACTTAGATCTGCTTTGTCTATGAACTATTATTCTCTTCAGCTCCACTGATCTTTTCTTTTCCTGTGATTCTCTTTGTTCCTTTTTCTCTTTCTTGGGCAGATTGAAACCCCCATCCCCTCATTCCCTCTCTCCTCACCCATGAAAAAGGAATAGTCATGTGTGGCAGATTTAAACCAATAAAAGATATCCTCTGCCTTATCATAATTGTACAGCAGTTACCTTTCTAAACAACCCTACTTACAAATTCTTTTGCATTTTGACCTTGTAACAGTGTGCACAAAGTGGCAAACACGCTTCTTTTTTTTCTCATTCTTTTTTTCTTTTGCATTGTTAGCTGTCTAATTTAAACTGTAATTTAAGACAAATAATAAAATATTTATTAATATTTATGTAAGATTACGAGTTTGACTCTTGTTTATTATTATATGTGAAAAAAAAATATTGATGTGACAAATTTAAAAGATTAATAGAAAATTGTTAGAACAATTGTTGACCAGTTACCAACTACTCCCTTTTTTTTTTTTTTCCTTTCTAGTGACACATTAAACAAACACACTTTCCTTCCTTACAATGTGACATAGTTAAAAAGTTAGTTATCATTATAAATGTAAAAGGTCGTTCTAAGCTGCAACATGCATAAGTCAACTTTTAGAAGTAAAACTGTTATTTGTCATCATGACCTAAAGAGATCAAATAATTAAAACTTTTCCCTTTTTTCTATTGCTTTTGATTTGTCTGAAGTGGATAGTGGCCTCTCCTGTTTCTGGTCAGTAGATGGAGCACATTGTCAAGGACCATCTAAACTTTGCAAAATGTAAAACGTATGGGGGCTATTTCTTATTTTCTGTAATGGAATTTGGCAATTTATTTTTGCATTTGATTTTCTTTCTTAATTATCATTCTCTTGTAGCAAGAGTATCAGGTATATAATATTATTTTTTCATATTTATATTTGACTTAATATAAAAAATTTTAAAAAGTATTTGATAATTAACAATGTTATTACATTATAAATTTTTTAAATTAAAGAGGTTGATAATAAACTTTAAATGATAAATAATTTTATTTTAAAGCATAATCAATTTTAAATTAAAGGATGTTACAATATTTATTATTAATTATTGTTCAGTTTTATAAATTAGTGACATATTAACTCTGGAGTTTATATTATTTATTGTATTAATTAAATTTGAGTTGAATATTTCTGTTCTTCACTATGATACTGTTATTAAGATTACTCCACGTCTTATGTCTAGTACAACTAGTCTTAGATTCCATTATCCAAAATATAGATATAAAAGTCTCTCAATAAATAGAAAATTTATATTCAATTCAAAATTAACAACCTTATAGAATAACCCTTTTTAGAGTTGCTTTATGAAAGGTTATCTTTTATCAAGAATCTTTTAAGTATAGCATAAGTTAGTAAAGCTAAGTTTAACATTGGTTGACTTATAAGTATCCTCTGAAATAATAAATTTAATAATGAACTTTTACAATAATCTAACTAAGATCAGGTTATATAATAATTAGGCAATTACTAATATATAATTTAATCTGACAAGGGTTGGTGTTGAATGTTTCTTCCCAATAAACATTCCATAATAAAATATGAGTTGAGAAACCTAATTATGAATCTGGACAGTCTTTTTGCAATTATATTCAGAGACCAAATTGTGATTCCCTTAATTTATTTTATGTGGCTTTCTCAGTTTTGGCATATTGAACTTAATATGGATCATATGAATTATTATGCACGCATTCAATTATTGGTGGTTGAGTTAAAATGTCAAGGGCTTAGCCTTCCCTTCATTTCAACTGTAGAACTCCAACTTCTTCTTTTTTTTCTTTTTTCCCCTCAGAACATCTATATTTTCACTACTATGACTCTTAATCAGTAAGAAATAATATTGACAATTTATTTACTATTTATTTCGAACTACTAATTAACTAGTCTTTTCAAACTTTTAACAAATATTCGAAATTAAATATTCACGTTTGATTTAATTTAAAAGTTAATAAGAGTCTTTGACCTTAATGAAATTACTACATTATTCTTATTATTTTTTGTTTGAACGACAACTATTATTTATAAATAAATCCATTAACGAACATATAATATGAAACATTATCCTTGTTATTAATTTAGTTAATTATGAAATTATTAGTTCATGTAATGTAAATCATTTAAATTATGAATGAGATTAGTAAAACTTTAAATAAAAAATATTTCCAGTTTAAAAAAATAATATTTAATTACAAACAAATATTAATATTTCACTTTGCTCGGAGGATTGGACTATTATCTAGTCAAACCTAAGCATGTCAACCCGCCGAGGGAACCCTCTCTGAGCTCTCATTTTGCCGTGTCAATCCGTTTGCTTAATGGTAAAGGACATGGAACCCAAGGCAGTTAACTCATGATGCCATTTGCCTATCAACAAACAGATACGTGGAAGAAGGAACAAGGGATAACGTACACACGTAACACTAAACCATCAAATTAAAATTTATGTTTTAACTCTAAATTCATAATTTATAAGTTGATTCTTTTGTCAAAAACAATATATAATAAGTAAGAAAGAGTTTTTCATCTTTGGAAGTTTAATCTTAATGTCATGAACCAATCACCAATGGTCATTGAGAGATGGTAAGTAAAGTTCTATCATTCAGTTTGAGACAAGGTTGTGTATAGGTTATTATATAAGTGAAAGAAAGTGAAGTATTTTCCTTGGACGCCACTCTAAACACACCTCCCAATACCCCCCCCCCCCCCCCCCACATATCAAACATATATTTCAGAGCCGCATTTCACAAGTAGTTTCTTCGTTCAACTTCTATACTTAGCACTTAAAATAACATTTGTACTCTTTCAATTATGATATTGTTGCCGTACTATACTTAAACATTCCTCGAAGGTTTCTATGATTTTCTTTTAAAAAAAAAAAATAGATTTCATGACTTTTCGTAGTGCAGTTGTGAGATGATTTGATCCAGGATGAATTGCCTTCACTAAGATCACTTAATATTCTTATTTAAGATCTTTAAGTTTATATGTTAAAGAGGTAGAATCTTGTCAATTTTAGTTGTATATTGTAAAATATGTAAAAGATTGGTCATATCATCTTGACAACAAACCTTTATGGCGATTAATCACAAAGGGGCTACCAGACCCTAACTCAATTTTTAAGGAACATAGAATCATATTCCTTAGCAAATATTTGTAACTTTATTAAATATAATTTCTCAAAGCGACTTTTAGACGTCATGCATGAATGTTCAAAATTCTTTATTCGAGCACACATTTTTTTCAAAATGAATTTTGAACAAAAAAAAAATCTTTGATTAAAAGAAATAAAATTATTAAAGATAAGCCACAAACTATTTAAAGATAAAGTTGCAAGTATATGGAAGAATATAATTCTTCTTTTTTTTTTTTTTGAAAATTAGATTAGTTAGCAGATCTAATACCTTCTCACCGTTATGACCCTAACACAGAAAAAGAGAGGAGAAAGAAAACGGCCTTGTACTATGTATTGGGCTGGATTTGGGCCTTGGGATAAACTTATGCAAATGTTTAAATAACCACACACAGAAGTGGAAGCCAAGTGAAAACTCTTTCTTGTTATTATTACTACTACCACTTTTTCATGTTGATTGAACTCTCCAAACTTATGCCCTAAAATTGAGTTATAATAACTTGGGCCTATCCGATTATGGTCTAAAGCTCACTTTTTATGTCTACTGGACTTACTTCAAATATCGCAAATTTTAATTGGGTAAAGTTTGGGCCGACCTTCGGGTCAAACGGCCGAATCCTGCTAACGAAATTAGATGAACACCTTTTTTTTCTTTTTCTTTTTTTGAGTAAAAATCAAAGGATTTCATTGAAAGGATGAATCAGCTAATTAACACATTAATTGTCCAATTATGCAAAAACATTCGACTGGGAATGAAACTTTTTTCATCAAAACAGGGTCTAGCTCCTTTTTCTTTTTTCTTTTCTTTTTTTTTTTGTTTTAAAGGGGGTGGGGGTTAAGAAAGCGAATGAGGCTTGCCTCTCAAGTCTAAACTAACCGAAGTTGTGAATTGATAATAAGGATAGCAATTAGCAACCAAGGAGGGGTGGTTATAGCTCACATTGAATGTACCGGAAAAACGAAAAAGAAAAAGAAAAGAGTAAAGAAGAGATATTATATGGTGTTTAGGTAAAACCTAAAAGAAATATGGAGTACATATGTTCGGAAAAACAATGAGGTAAGAATATATCAATTTTCTTTTTCTTTATTTTTTTTAAACGGAAGAGCAGTACATGAGTGATGAGATTTTTCAAGATTTTGAAACTCGTAGGTTTGTTGAACCGAGAGCTTTGCAAATAAAGCGCAAGCAAAACACATATAGACATCGCCACTCAAAAATGCCTGCACCAAATAAATTGATCTAGTACTGTAATTGGATAATTCTTGTTTTGAAATAGATGGAGAAAACAATATCCACTGATTGATGTAAAAGAAACCCTACAAAGTGATTTCTGAAGAGATCGCTTTTTCCTTTTTCTTTCTTGAGCTGGAATCACAAAACGGTGAAGGAGAATTACAGAAGTCGAGATCTTGGAGAAACATTGCTGAGGGCCAAGTGCCAACAATCGAGAATTGCAGAACAAGAAAAATCCACCAAGAATTACAGTCAAGAAACTGGGATTCAAAGTGGGTGTTTTCTAGAAATTTTCTATATATTCTAAAGATCAAAATGTTTATAAATATGTACTTAGAAATTTGACAAATAAATTAACCAAAAAAACAAAAGAAACTATTCATAAAATTACTGTCAAGAATATGAACATCAATTATGATGTACCAATATAAATTGCTGCTGGCCCTATTAATTATAAAACTATGGCGGTTTGTTTACAGAGAGGGCAAGTGTTCTTCTTCAGCAACCATGTCCTTATGCAATCAGAATGGTACTCATGTCCGCATCCAAGTATTCCTAATGCCTCATTGTCTTCATACTCCAGTTGACACACCACACATATCTCAGATTCATCTTCTTTTAAGCACCTTCTGGTCTTGAGATTCTTGAAGATTGTATCCTCTTGCAATCCCTCATTACAATTAACTCCTACATCTATATGCTCAAAATCTGACTCGATTTCCATTGTATCATCTTCTTCCCAAGAAACGTCGTTGTATTCTATTCCATCTTCTGAAGCCAAATCGCCCAAAGAATCTTCCTCCGCTTCATCCCCGAAAACCGCCCAAGGCATGTTTACAGGATTATTCTGCTGCTGCAGGTGATGTAGTAGGAGGGCCCTATGGTTTTGTTGCCAGGGATCGTTTAAATGCTGGTAATTTTGAGCCTGTCCATACAGATGACGATAGTGAGCACCAATAAGACGACAATATTCATAAGTATAGAACCCATCTTGCATCATAGGAATTCCATGCGGAGAAATCATCTGGTCAGGAGGAGAGAACAGATTATGATCATTTTCGTGATCCATTTATATTGGGGATTCTTGAAAGAATTGAAATTGTTGATTCTTCTTGTAGCGTTAGAGCAGAGGAAAGAATATAAAGCAAACAGAGGAACGCTGAATGTTCTGATGTAATGTGGAATTCAATCTATATTTATAGAGTTCAAATCCTATCCTATGACGGATTGGAAACAAAGGTTTTAGGAAACTTTTGAAAATCGCTAATACTAACAGAAGCGGACAACGCTAATTGGTTTATGTTAATTTAGAGTTCAAAACCAAGTGGGAGATATGTATGTCTTCTGAGGTTGAAAGGATAGGACCATCATGATGATTTGCTAGTATCAATTTTCAAAATTTTATTTAATTATGGAGAAAAAAAAACAGAAATTCTTATCTGTAATGATCTGAACTTAGGCTAGTATTAATCTAATAAATCTAATTTACTTGGTATAATGTTAAATTTTGCTCTTTGTCTCTTTAAAATATCCGTACACACTCTGTTTTTAAGCATATTAAGGTTTTTTTAAAAAACATATTCTATGGCCTAAAATAAAAAAGACAAAAATTGAAAAAAGAAATATCCTTAATTTTTTCGAAACATGAATCAGAGTTATGATTTTTGCTGATAGAAGTCAACTTTTATTAACAAATTTGAATATAGTAGTATTAATATTATTGAAAAATAAGTTATTAACACAGAAGGAATAAAAAAATTAAAGTGAATAAATTAATTACTGTCTTTGATTCTTTTTTATAGCTGATCTCAAAATCATAATATGTGTTTTTTATATAGGTATTAGTTTATTAAAAATAAATTATGAATATAAGAGGATTAGATAAGGGTAAAATTAGAAGAAAAAAAAACCATAAACTATTACACAAATATTTTTCAAGCAAGCCAAAAAGAAAATGTAGATAAATATTTTTTGGGCGAAGTGAGTATTGTTCATTGTATGATTTTAGATAAGCAAAGTCTAATGTGGTGTTTCTCATATTTAAAAGACTATTAAGGGTTATGAATACAATCTTAATTTGTAAGTATATACAATTTTATCAACAATTTATTAAATAAATTTAGAGAAGTAGAAGCCCATTCTCTATTAGCCATGGTGGTGGGCGGCAAAACGAACTGCTGCGTCTCACTCCGACCCAGCCAAGGTAGAAATTCGAAATGAGTCGAGTTAGTTCGAATTTTCACGGATCTAAAATCTTATAGTTCAATCCGAATTCATACATGTGTTAGCTCAACTAGGGTCAAAAGTGATGGCCGGCTTAGTCGGGACAAGGTAGAAATACATGCTGGAGCATGGCCAACCCAAATTTTGTCTAACCTATTATTATAAAATTTAAATCGATCTAAAAAATGGGCCACATTGACTTGTCTGTCGAGACAAACTTAAATTGACATCCCAACGCGACGGATTGACACCCCTACGCGACGGATTCACTTGGTAAGGAGTGGGGTTATTGACCTCCACTCTTTTAAAAGTTTGAGAAATTTATTAGTATAATTTTTTTTATAAAATAGTGGACATTAATTTAAAAATTTTATAAATTGAGTACTATTTGCTAAATTGAAATAATCTTTTAGACTTATTTTGTTGTGTCGTATCCCTCGTGGGATTATGAGGTGATTTTTTTTTTATTGTTTTGGATTTTTACCCATTGTGTAACTTGTTATCTACTCTCCCTCTCTTCAAAATTGAATGTATAATTTTGACTTTAGATAAAAATTTTAAAAAAATCATTGACTTTAATTAACTAATCAAATTATCCTTAACATTAATATAATGAATTGTAGAACTCATGAGTTAGTATGATACAAATTGCTTAAATGAATATGGTAAGTAGTTGAGACTATTAGTTAGTTGTATATAAATATATTAAAATAAAAAGGTTATTAACGAGATTTTATATTAAATATATTTATTTAAGGAAAATGAACATTCAATTAAGAATGGAGGGAGTATTTCTTTTTAATGAAATGTCAACTTACTCATAAAAAAAAGAAAAAGAAATAATCTTTCAGAAAATTTTGGGTTGCTCATAACTGCTATTGAAGAAAAAGTTGTAACCACTACTTGTAATATACTATAGATTAAAATGCTCAGAAATCTTGGGGGAATTACATGGCGTCCCTCAATCAGACTACCACTGATTGTTGGCCTCTATTGAGTATTCAGTCAATAGTTTAGTGTTTTATTTCTAAGGATTTTCATGACACAATATTAGAACGTTGAGATGTATATATATAAATGGTCGTACGGCACAGCAAGATAGAAGTTCAGGAGTGAGATATGGGATATGGGTATTTGCGAATACCAAATTTTCCTTTGTCTCAAAATCAAATGTTTATTTTTAAATAGAACATAATATAAAGAAAAAAGTTTAAACAAAGAGACTATTTTTGGTAAAAAATAAAAGAGAAAGGGCAACTAGTATGCTGTTTTCCTAGTTTAAATATTCTTTTAAAACATCTTTTTTTCCCCTAGTTTTGAATATTCACCTTAAACTTCTTCTTCTTTTTTTTTGAAACATAAGTATCCTGTTAAAGAACTAAATGTTCAGAAAACCATATACATGTCTTTTAGAAATTAAGATGCAAATGGATCTAACTTGTGAATTGCAATATGCAGTCCTTTAGGAGAAATTAGAATTTTGAATCTTGCATGTATAAATTATTAATTAAGCATTTGATTGACAAGTTATTAGTTCAACTTCATTTTGAAACTTTTAATATTCTTGTTTCAAATTGATTGCCTTATGGCGAATTCTAAACAAATTTTTCCTCTTTAAATGAGTAAATAGGTTGTAATTAAACAACACGATAAGACGGGGGATACAAGCTACTCATTTGATCCGTAATTGAATATATACTTTTAACTTTGGTTAAAAAAATTAAGAAAGGTCATTTGACTTTAATTAACTTACCAAATTATTATTAACATTAATATAATGGATTGTGGGACACATATGTTAGTGAAATATAATTCTCTTAAATTAAGGTGGTGAATGATGGAGACTATGAATTAGTGGGATATAAATCT
This sequence comes from Apocynum venetum, assembly GCA_019593545.1. Classification (NCBI taxonomy): domain Eukaryota; kingdom Viridiplantae; phylum Streptophyta; class Magnoliopsida; order Gentianales; family Apocynaceae; genus Apocynum; species Apocynum venetum. Next base: position 69,230 of record SRSM01000800.1, on the reverse strand, counting down.
CTTAAATTGAGTAAATTATTAATGAAAGTTTAGATAAAAAAATATGTTTATTTAAGGAAAATAAGCATTCAATAACTAAAATAGAAATATGAACATTCAATTACAAACTAAGAAAGTATTATTATTTCTATCAGTGTTTCATCGCCTCCAAGATTTACCATGGCAAAGGATAGCTCTGGCTTCATCACATATTTCCTTTGACATAACCATGCACACGTGAGTTGCCATTCAATGAAGGTGTATATCAAACTAATGCATCACCTTCAATAATACTTCCACATTTTCAATATAATTTCGTTTTAAAGTTATATTTTGTTTCACAATAAGTTAGGGATCAAAATATACAAAAGATTTAAAAAATAGGGACCAAAAAACTTTTTTTTTTAAAACCACCAAAAAGAAAAAGGTTAAGGACAAAAAAATTGAAAATAAAAATTAAGGATCAAATCTATCAAAGATGAAAAGATTAGAGGCTAAATTCACCAATTACTCAGAAAACAATTGACAACTATTTACCTTTAACTATGTGCTAGTATTAAGTAATCTTATAAGACTTCTTTTTTTAAAAGGAAAAAAATACACAACATTATGTTTAAAGTATGACCTGAATTTATAATATTTTATATACATAATTGATGTCGAATACCAATTAAACACTCGTTATTCTTACTAGTCACTTACTAATGTTCTATTGTGGATATGAAGTATTTGAACCTTTAGAGATTTTTCAGAGTCTGATGCTGCCTTGTTGGGGTTAACGACTAAGCAATTTCTCACACCATAGAAATATTTCATCAAGTGGCAGATTTTATGAACTGGATAGGTCTTCTGTTCCTTCTTTTAGATGTTGCAAGGCTTTTGTCGATTCTTGGGACAGTAAAGCAAGGTAGAAGTTGGGTAGTGAGTTGTGGGTTTTATGTACATTTGTTTGAAAACCAAAATTTGATAACTAAATTGTCGCTGGTCTAAATCCAAAGTTTGTTTCTAGACAGAAACTTTTAAGAGTGTATGAACTATATAAAAAGATTTAATTGTGCAACATATTTATGTTGGAAATTTACTGTAAATTTAAATATATTAATTATATTATGTAAACACAATTTAAAAAGATCTCTATGTACAGTTGACTTAAACCATCTTTCTTTATTTGAACTTTTAAATGTGTATACATTCCAAAACCTAGTTTTAATAATGGTGAGCTGCTAAGATTGGGTTTAAGCAAGGTTATTAAGGTTATAGTCCTTAAAGGAGAATTAGCTTAAGATTGGGTTTCTGTTTTCCCATCACTAAGAAATTATCATGCACTTGTCATTCTAACTTTTGGAAAATCTTAGAAAACCCAATATCTATAAAATTTATAAATTCCAGTATATTGTTTTTTTTATTTACCAAAAATAAAATTTAAATCTCCAACCATTTATGTTTTAAAGGAGGCTTGAAATCATTTCATTAATTTTAACGCTTTGAACAGAAACTCAACACCCACATTCTTTGATGTTTTTGACAGGAAAGGGATATATTCCATATTTTCCTCATTTTATTAATACCATCAAACTACCAGTAACCATCAACATCTCCAAGTTTGTGATCTATAATTTCTGGGGTCTACGTACATTCCTTGGACATTCAGAAATATGGCATCTAAATAAGCTGCCAAATGTTCGATGGATGACTCTTGTGGCTTGAATATTTCAGTACTTTTTATGCAATCTGGTATGCACACGTTTTCCATACTCTATGATATAAATCCAACCAAAAATTTTGAATCTAAGCCGTCTCAAGGATTTTGGTTATGACTGACATCACGGCCGTGTTTTTATCAATAATATTTACAAATTTGTCTTTTGTGCCCTTTTGTCAAATTCAAACTGATTTGAAAAATGTCACATTCCTTATTTTCAATCTTATCTTCTTCTTTTTTTAATACGATTTACAAAAATGACACAAAAAATAATATTAATGTGTTATTTTCTTTTGACCTTTTGTGACATTTTTTTTCAAATTGTATTAAAAGAATGACATAAAAAGTCAAACTTTAAAATATGGCATGTGCCATTTTTTCAAACTTGTAAAGATAGATGTGATATTATGCTAAAACGAAATTGAATTTATTGATTTGAAAAATAGACAAAATGCCAACATGAAATAATAGATGAGATGATATGTATATATATATATATAGAGAGAGAGAGTTTGTTAGTTGATAAAATTCTTTCATTCTTATTCATTTATTTTTTATTACAAACTAACAAAATCTCTATACTTTTTTTTTATTTATCATTTCTATACTTATGTAACGTGCATCATCCAAATATGTGTCAAACTTATGACTCTTCAATTTCTCAACGAACAAAACAAATCAAACGAAGTTGGGAACAAATAGTAAAAATAATTTGCCTTTTTTTATGTATGACAGTTGAGAATAAAGTTTCATATGTGTTTGCAGGACTAAAATTGAGAATAATATTAGTCACTCGTAATATTAGTCTCGTTTATGGATGACCCAACTCTGGAATAATAAGAGTAGTTGCTCAAGCAACTCATAATGAATAAGGAATTGTTAGATAGATTGGAAACTTTTATCCCGCAATTTGATCTCGAGATACATCTAATCAACTGGACGTGAATAGAACATGCAAAACATAAACTCAGATGAAGTTGATTTAGAGCTAAAATTGTTAACAAGATTGTTGTCTCATTTGAATTTTTTATATGTACTTTTGAACTTTATGTATCCATTATTTTTTTATGATTTTTATGAATGAATTGTGTAATGATTGAGATTATTCAATGTAATGCTTCTTTTCATTTTAATATCTACTATTTTATATTTTATTCTTCAAAATGTTTAATTAACTTAATAAAAATAATATTCTTGTAATATATGCATATATATATATATACACACAATTACATCTCATTAAATATAAGTAATTAATACAAATTAAATAAAAATATATATGGGTATGAAGCGGTTGCGGGTACGAGCACAGGTAAATACCCCTTGATAAAATAAAATCTCCATCTCCATCCACATACATGTTAAAACCAACAATTTTAACTCTATTCCGTTTTTCATCCCCAATAAAATCGAATATTTTCTTCCCCACATAGGTGAGTATGGTCCGGAACCATTTCAACCCAACTAAGTGCCATTCTAGAGAGATCTAAGTCATCTAACCCAAAAATTGCCCGTTATTGCATGATAAAAGTACTTATCAACCAATCTTCACCTCAGCTTTGAAACTTAGTCGTATGATAGTGAACCCCTTCTTTTTTCTTTCTTTTTTTTCTTTTGGAATGTAAAAATAGTGCCCAACATTTTTAAAGGCTAGAAAGATTGAAGTGCCAGTACCCAAATTGTTTAAGGCTAGAAAGACAGAAGTACCTTATCTTTCGTAGGAATTGTCCAATCAGAAATCCTGGAACACTGATGTTCACAAATTTTATTTTTGGAAGGACATAATATGTGGTTAAGGGCATGTGACCAAGACACTGATATTATTATTTGCGGTATTTTGAAGCCTTAGCATAGCTCATGGGATGCTGTATAAATAGCACCCACTAGTAGTAATGATAATTTTTGTGTAAGCAAGAAAACCTTTCTTGTTTTTGGATTTAGAATATATATTTTCTTCATTTGGCAATGGCACACAGTCTCGACTTCCTACCTCTTCTATTGAATTTGAATCAGAGTAGATTCAAATATAATCATTCTAAGCTCATTCGTCCTCAACATCATGGCATTGGCAAAAGCTGGCAAACAAGGTGTGCTGCTACAAGAGGTGGCAGCACTCATAAATTGACCTATGATCAGTTGCAGACAAGCAGCAGAAGATCAGCAAATTATCAGCCAAGTTATTGGAGTGGAATTCTTTTGAAGTCAGTTGAGAAAGATAATGAGGTATTTACATCAGAACATTATGACTTAGCATGGAATCAAAGTGGGATAGGTAAAGACAAATTAAATTTCTTTTAATGAAAAATAATTTGACAACCTTTCAAATAATAATAATTTGACAATTGATATATATTTTACATACATATGACTTATGATCATTTATGTTTTGACATGATATATAATTAGGGACCTGCGGAAAAATTTACATGACGGTTATATATCTTTGTTGATCATTTTTTCAAATAAAAAAATCATATTTTTTTAGTAAAGTACAATAATATATATATATATATATATATATATATATCATACAAGCTTTTAATGCATGTGATTTACGAAAAATTAGGTTCACTTAAAAATTTCCCGTTGAAAATAATAAATTATTTTGTTGGCTAAAATTTTCTTATTTAAAAATAATTTATTGTGTATAGTCAGTTGATACTAATATATCTTATTATATAGTCAATACTCACGCAGACTAACTATAAGAATTGCTGACCTTAACTAATTTACCTTATTTACTTATATTACTGATATATATGCTTATCAACAAAACCACATAGTGGGACATTAATTTCTAATAAAGTTATAATCTACGAAGATGACATCATGTGAATCAAAAGTTAACTTTACTCCTATCTATAAAAAAATCAATGATTATTATTTGAATAATTCTTTTCGATATTTTTATTCGCTACTTTTTCTACATATTTGGTCTGTCCCTTAAAGTTTTTGAGAGAATAAAACAAGGGCTTTGTTTGTTTTTTGCAGCTTTATACCATAAAATTTAGTGAAAGCTAAATAAGCATAGACATAAAAATATGAAATTAGTTAGTTTAGTAGTTAAAGTTTAAGTTTAATCTTAAATTAATTTCTAATGTATTTTATTGACTAAATTGATTCTTGAGGTTTATTTTTTTGGTCAAATTAGTCAAAACACAAAACAAAAGTACCATGTCTTGTTAAAGAAAAATTGGTTGGAAGTATTTGGCATAAATAAGAAAGTAGTTGTGATGGTTATTTTTGGCTTTTGGCAATACCAAATTATTGGTACTAAAACAAATCTATTAAACACGTGAAGTTGTCAAATTCTAATCATGATAACTAAGAATAATAAATCATGTCAGCTGGCAAAGGCTGGAGAAGTAAGTGAGCTGACCCTTTGGTTGACCCTCTGAGGAAGATAAGAGTTTGTGTATTAGGCTTGGATAAGATCAATGTCTCCTCCTTAAGATTCTTGTAATTAGTTGATGCACATCTCACAATTTATAAAAAAAGAATACACAAGACTGTGCATAAAATGTTAATATTTCTATAAGTAAATTGACCTTATTTCTATGTATTGTCCTCCAGTGGGAAACTCAAATGCGTATTTTCAAGAATTTAGAGGAAATCAGATGCATGCTTGATGATGAAAAAATAGAGCCACTGGTTTTGCTTGAACTGATAAATGATATCGGTCAGCTTGGCCTTTCCTACCGATACAGAGAGACCATAAACAGAGCCCTTGCTAGAGTAGCATCTTGGGAACAAACAAGTGAAGGAGTAAACAGGAATCTCCATGCATCAGCTCTCTATTTCAGGCTTCGTAGGCAGAATGATTTTCAAGTTTCTCCAGGTAATAGAATCTTTGGAAAATGTCAAAGAATATAAATCTACAATAATACATGAACTTGATTATCAATTTATTAATTATCACATCAACTATTAATAAGAATAATTAAGGTGTAATTTATCTATGATTAGAACACATCAACAAATCAGTTATTTTCGACAAAACATCTATGATATATCACATCAAGTGGCTTTTTCATAAGTATGCACGCATCCCATCAACAGTTTTTTTCATGCTTCACATAAGGTTGATACATGGAAATGAACCGGGAAAAAAACAATGTAGAAAGAAAACAGAAAACAACTATGAAAGCCAGAAAATTCAAGTCCAAAAACTTGCTTTTAAAATTTTTAATTTTTTTTTAAAAAAAAAACTAGAAATTCCCGGAAAGTATTAATGTGTGGTTTATATTTGAATGATATCTTTTTTTTTCTTTTTTCTTTTTTTGGCAGATATGTTCGAGACCTTCAAAGACAAAAATGGTGACTTCAAACAAAGCCTTGCTTTTGACGTCCAAGGAATCTTAAGTTTGTACGAAGCTTCACAACTTGCATTTGAAGGAGAGACCATATTAGACGAAGCCAAAGCATTCACAAGTATGAATCTTAAGAATCTCAAAGAAATTACTGACCCAAATATTTCCCAAGAAATCAAGCATGCTCTAGAAATTCCATATCACCATAGAATGCAAAGATTAGAAGCTAGGTGGAAACTTGAAGCATACGAAAGAAGAAAAGAGAAAATAAAATGCTCCTTGACCTAGCCACGCTTGATTTCAACATGGTCCAATCTACTCACCAAACAGATCTTCAAGAAGTTTCAAGGTAAGATTAATTAATTAGCTTCATTGCAAGATCATGAAAACTGAGTACAAAATTTAAGGCTAGATTAACTACCATCTAACTAATTGGTACATTTCTGTTCAATTTTTAGGTGGTGGAAAGCTGTTGATTTAGCAGGCAAATTGACCTTCGCAAGAGACAGGATAATGGAAAGCTTCTTTTGGGCTGTAGGAATGGTATTTGAACCACAGTCTAGCAAATGCCGCATAGGACTAACCAAAGCAGCAGCACTTGTAACTGTTCTTGATGATATATATGATGTCTATGGTTACTTGGATGAGCTCGAACAATTCACCATAGCTGTTGAAAGGTTTGTTTGTCGATAAAGAACGTCATCGATATTCCACCACGCTTAGTATATTTCTGGAATTATCTCTTTTATATACACCGACCATTTCTTTTATTACTACCACATGCATGGTTTAAGAATTCCCATTTGTTAAGTAGCAAAAATTCTAATCCTTACTCTATTTCAAATTAAATATTTATGTTGATTTAATTAAAAAAATTAATGAGAGTTTTACAAAAAATATTACACTATCTTTGATATTAATGTAAATTCTTTAAATTAATGTAATAGTCAGTAAAAACTAAGTTCATTTTAATAAAAAATTATTTAAAATGAAAATATGAATAGTCAATTATGTAATGATGGAATTTTGAGTATGTACCCTTTTATAGGTGGGATCTTGAGTATGTGAAAAATCTTCCTGACTACATGAAACTGTTCTTCCTTGCTCTTTACAACACCGTCAATGATTTGGCCTACGACACTCTTAAAGAAAAGGGGAAAATGGTCGTTCCTCACCTGAAAAAAGCTGTAAGGATCCAACCATTCCCCTTCATCAGATTCAGTTTGATCATATGACAATGTTTATTCTTATATGATCTATCCCTTTTCAGTGGGCAGATTTGTGCAAATCTTTCTTGCGAGAAGCACGATGGAACTACATGAAGATCCCTCCTAGTTTTGATGAATATATTGAGAATGCATGGGTCTCAGTATCTGGGGTTGTTCTGTTAACTCATGCTTACTTTCTAGTTACTGAAAATATCACAGAGGAGGCAATAGAATGCCTGAACAATTACCATGATGTCTTGCATTGGCCTTCCAAACTTTTTCGCTTATACAACGATTTTGGTTCCTCAAAGGTATGATGATCATCTTAAGCATTTTTTCTACTCCCTCAGCTAAATTTTTATAAGCCAGTTGGACCTTTTTCTTTGTCCCTAATGTCAATTTAAAACTTTTTAGAACATTTAACTTTTTATTATAATATTACACTTATTTATATTAGATTTCATCTCCCCTCGATATTATTAGCACTCCTCTCTTCAATAGGTTAGGGGGAAAAAAACAAAGCCCCTCAGTCTATTTGAATATAATTTCAGATGTATACTTACCAAAAAAAAATCAGATGTATAAAAAAGGACAGAGAGAATACATTTTCCTCAATGTACTACATAAATGCTCTTCGATAAATGTATGTTTCAATGTCAAAATCAACACTTCCGTCCGGTAAAAGTGATTAATTACAGATGGCTGATGGAAATTGTTTGCAGGATGAGATAGAGAGAGGTGAAATGACAAATGCAATCACATATTACATGCTTGAAACTGGACAATCTGAGGAGATTGCCCGCCAACATATTAGCAAACTGATTGAAGAATGCTGGAAGAAGATGAACATGGAATTAATCAATGATTCCCCTTTTGAAAAACCCTTCATCCAAATTGCAATTAATCTTGCTCGAATCGCTCTCTGTCAATACCAGAACGGAGATGCTCATAGTGCTCCTGATGTTGCTGCAAGAAACCGCATTTTGTCGGTACTAATCAAGCCCATTCAGATGTTGCAGAAAGAAAACAATTCATCATAAATCCCATCTCAATTTAAACTAATATGATTAAAAAAATTTATTCTTCCAACATATTTACCTTGAAAATATTGTACGTAGAAACATCTGCATTGTACATATATTTCTACCTTGTTCCTACGTATATATGTACTTAATTTCTGCACAAAAATAACAGATTTCAGTATATGGACATGTGAGGAAATCTGAAACACACAAATTTCATCATACCTCACTTTGACCTTGTCCAGTAAATCTATTTCCTTTTTCTTTTTCTTTTTTTTCCACTTGTTTTCAACCACTTTAATGGTACGCTGGCTCACAAGTAGAACCAGAAACTTGTGAGATTCTAAGCCAGGAAAATATCCCAACTTTGTGCTAGCAATTTTCTGCATAAATAAATATATAACCTGGAGAATTTATTGAATAAATTTTCACAACCAGAAAGTTCTTATCTGGCATGGTGGTCCAGAAATTCAAGGATTGGCTATAAATTCATAAAGATAAAATTGAGCTGCTATTATGTGTACGTACACGTTTTCTTCGTGCACAATGATCAGTTATTTATTTACTTTTTATAAAATTGTAAGAATTATTTTATGAATTAATTATAAATGAAATTTTCAATCTAAACGTTCCAACAAATTAATGAGACTTTCTATAAAGAAAAAAAAATTACTCCTATCAAAAGTCACAGTTGATATGAGCCTGTTAAATTCAAACAATTATTTCTTTCTTTTCTTCTTCTTATAGCCAAAATTCCTCGTCTATCACATGTTATCCTATTTACATTCTTCCTACTATCCAAAGGAGGCCTTTGAATATTAAACTGCAAACATCAAGCTCAGAGTGTTTCGTCAAAGCTGTCTATCATATGAAAGTTCAACTCATCTAATGGATGCTTTTAATTTCTAAAAACAATTAGCTAAGTGGAGTAGTACTTTTTGCTTCATTAATTTACATACCAAAAAGAGTTGGCAATTTAACAATTTATAATAAATTATTTTGTACGATAAAAAGTATCTATAGGTACTTAATTATTCGGTTCAAAATAAGAGGCAAACTTCAGAATTGTTTATTATTTATGATAACATATTTATATTTCGTAAATTGGGTTTTGAAAACAAAGTTCAAAAAACTCAGAACACTTTTTGTAGTAAAAAACAAAAGAAAGTAATGGCTGATACAATAGTCATTACGGCAGGGGAATAGTGAAATGCAGATAGAAGAAATAGTTGGCTGAATAATGAAAAATGCAAATTTATTAAGGAACGTGACAATTTTTTTCATTAAATGATTGATTGGAAATAAAGTTTGTAGCAGGTCGTGTTAGAGTAAATTGTTTTTTTTCTTTTTTAATCTCTTACTAAAAGAAAATTAGTGAAATATTAACACGGCTTGACAATGAGCCATCTTCATATATCAAATCCACTAGCATACACAATAGTATAGGCCAATCTATAATTCCTTCCTGATGGAGGTAGAAAGATCCCTTCACTCTTATAAACTTTATGAGTTAAAAAGTTGACACGTTAAAGAGAATTTTTTTAAAAATAAAATAAAATAATAAATTGAATACAAATATTTTATGAGAAATTTTATTAAAAAAATTGGAGTAAAATATCACGGATAAGTGAAAGAATTTTATTGCACTTTAACTTACCGTGTGAAATCTCTTGGGATACAAGCAAGAAAGCTCTTGGGTACAATTGTGAAATAAGCTTTTTTGAAAGATATGAAATGGGATTGGAATGATTAAAACAAGACGGGCCTGATAAAAAGCTCTTCAACCACGTAAACGTAAATGATTTTTCCCTAGTATAAAGATTAACGAGTTAAAATTTTAACATGAATTAAGAAAATATATTTAATATTATTGAAATTTTAATATATTTCTTTCTTTTTTCTATTTTGTCCTTTCACATTGTATTTAAAATTTGATTAAAAATAAATTTAATTGTGTGAAAATATGTACTAATTTAATTTAAAGTACATGAAATATTATGCACTTATCTTTGAGAATAAAATCTTTAACTTAATAAGTATTATTTTAATAATTTGAAAATAAATTTTAATAATAAAGTATATTAAATAAGAGTATTTTAGCCCCTCTTATTTAAAACCACGTAGAATGGATGTTGATTAGTTACCACACAAGTGATTTTATTTTCTACACTTCCTAAGATCGTTGATGGACTGGTCTAAGCAGCTTCAAGTTGAGATTTGACACCACCATTAGAGGACTAAAAGGGCATTATGCGATTGGACAACTTGTTATATCATATAATCAATATTAAAAATATCATTAAAAATTTTCTTTCTAATGTAAATATTATGAGATAATATTATGTTGATATATCTTTAATAATGTCATCTCTTAACATTTTATTTGACATCAAAACTTAACATATATAAATAAATATTATTATTTTTTAATAAATTAATAAAGAATACGTGTATAATGTAATTTATTATTTATATTATACATAAAATATGATTTTTAAAGTTGAATTGAATGAATTGACATTTTAATTATTAATTATGACGTTTACATTGATATTATTAATATTATATTACCAAAATAAATCATTTTTTGTTTGTGCCGGAATAATGCCAATCAAATTAGCAATTCAAATCCATAACAAATTGTATCTAATTAAAATTATAATTCCATTAACTTAATACATAATGAATGAGTCAGAAGGAAAAAGGTTACTAACATGTGGAGGGAATTAAAGATCCCAGACAACTCTTAGTCTTAACAACTTTAATTTGTAATAATTGCAGTTCAATTTGAGTCAAATTAGCATACTCAATATAAAAACCTCCAATGCATTTTTATTTTTCTTTCTCTTTCAACATTTTGGACTTCTTTTTTTCATTTCTTGATGCAGAAGCGTGTGATCTCGTTTAAAGAAAATGAACATGGGAATGTGAGGTCTGCTTTATTTTACGCTGTTCTTTTCTTGGGAAGAAAAGGAATCCATGAGAGTGTGTGCATCTCCAATTATTCAATTTATTTTTAAAAAAATAATCCCAGAGGCTTTTTTTTTCTTCTTCTTTCTCCAACAGATGGTCACGTGATTACGGTGGCACTTTCCATTTGGATTTGTAGCATCTTTATTATGCTTGGTTTTTCATTTGTTGAGTAAGGAATTGGAAATCGAGTTCAAGAATTTTATATGTGGAGAAAATCGAATTTTCCTGCCTTTTCTTTTTGGTCTTAAATTACGAATTGATTGTTCAACATAAAAGTTTAAAGACAAACTTTATTTATTTTTATTTATTTTTTGAGAATTATACGTTTGACGAAAAGGAGAAACATAAAGAATATTATGGAGTTGAAAATGTAAGACATTCTGAAAAATTAATATATACACGACTCCTCATTAGTCATGTACTAAACTCTCTCGCACGTTTTGGTTTTAGTAAAAGCAATAATAATAAATAAATAAATGAAAGTAAGAATAAAAAAGGGTAAAGATATATTTTATGAGCCGAATCTCAATGAGTACGAAGCACAAATCACAAAGCGTCAGATGATGATGATGAAGGTGGGATGAACTTTGGGGAGTGGGAATGACTTGGGATAAAAGTAAAACCTTTTACACATTTTTCACAGAGGCGTCAGTTCCGATAAGACATGTCCTGTCCTTCCTCCTTCAACTTTCGTGCACTTCCCAACTCCACTGTACACAGCCTCTTACTTTTCATGAGAAAGAGAGGACTCCCCATAGGTGGGATGTAAATTGAGAGAGAGACAATAGGACAAACCTCACAAACCTTCATAATATTTCAGTGAAAATTTGTCTCACGCGAGATTTGAATCTGCGTTGCCGGGAAATTTCTCTCAATTACCAACTCGGCTATGCCCCTGGGGACACACAGCCTCTTACTTCAGATGAGGGAGAGAGGACTCTCAACGTGTATTAGATTTTTAAGATTGTAAATAGAGGAACGTGTTTGAATGAAAGATATATATGGGTGAGAAGCAACAAGATAAATTTTTATAATATTTTAATAAAAATTTGTTAAACACACGATATTCAAACATGCATTGCCCAAAATTTCTCCCCATATCACCATACCTTACCTAACCCTTCCACCGTAATTACCACTGCCCACACCTTTTTTTTTAACTCTCCTTCTTTTTTTCATAAAATGTTAAAAATAATTTTCCACGAACAAATAAAAAAAAGTTATAAAATAAAAAAATATATAAACAATTGAAATGAAATAAAATAAATATTAAGAAAAATATTATTTGTTTTTAAATATAAATTATTTTACAATTTTTTAAAAATATTTACACTTTTTTCTCATACTAAACTCATTTATTCGTATTATTTTTTTCTCACCTTATGTATTTAAATTTGAAATTTTAGAATAAAAGAAAAGTACCTTAGAGAAAAAGAAAAATGCATAAATTTCAATCAAATAAAGATATAATAATTAATAATATTTTATGAATAAAAAAATTCTTTGGAGTCTATAAAAATGTAAAAACCGATCTATATTTAAGAATAGAATAATTATTAATAATAATATTATAAACACTTAGAAAAATATTCTAAAAAAATCGTAAACCATATAGATAAATGATAGAACTTCTCTGAGAAGCAGTCATATGAAAAAAAAGAAGTATTCTTGTCCCCAGATTTCAGCCACTGCCCCTACTCCTCTCTTCCAGTAAATCTCAAGTTCTGAAAATGTTCCAAATCCTGACTTAACTGAGGAGAGAAGATAAAACGAGAAGGGGGAGTATTAATTTAGTTTCAAAATATAAGTCTTTTTTATTATTATTATATAGTCTTATTCTTTGTTCAAATTTCACGATTGAAAAAAAAAAATTTGTTTTAAAATGAGAACATGTTTTTTTTCAAAGTATACAACACTACAATTATTTCTATTACAAGTTTTTTTAAAAAAATTATTACAAGTTTCTAATATTTAACTAAATAACTTCCCCCAGGTTGGAAATAATTGGTTAATGTCAAATACTCAAATTGATGCTTAATGATTGAGGAGAAAGTTGGGACTCACAAAAATACTTTTTTATGGATGTAGAAGAATGTTGAAACCAACATGATTTTTATTATTATTTATTTTGTTCGAAATTAAATATTTATATTTATATTTTAATTTATTTAAAATTAAATATTAATTTTTAAAAAATAAATAAATATTTTTATTCAATTTGTTTTAAATAACTTTTTATTTTAAGAAAATTTATATCATAATAACTCATGAATCATAACTTTAATTTAAACGATTTATATTTCACTAAATCAATAATATTTTGATAAGTTGATTAAAATCAAAAGTTTTGTTTATTTTTTAACTAAAACAATTTACAACAAATACAAATGGCTCCAGAAATTTATATTAATGGAGGATGGAGTCATTAAATTTTCTTGATTCTCTAAGATGAGAATTATTTATGAAAAAAATGCGAGGGACAGTACTTTATACAATTTCTATGCTAGCTGATATACTAGAAAAATTTGCAAAATCTTTCTCAATTTGTGCATTTGATTATGTCTCATAAAGTCATTTACTTTGTTTTTCTCTAAATAAATAAACACCCAAAGAAGAATGGAGAAAAGAAAATCCAAATTCAGAGCAAATAAATGAAATTAACCTACTAAAGATTTTAACCATTAATACGAAAATTGGTGAATTTACTCCTAAACTATTTTAGAATGGCAATTTGAGTATTTGATATTTATTTTTAAATTTCTAAATTCCTGTTTTTTTTATTTTGATGAAATATGCCATTCTTTTAAATTTTTTTGCTAAGTTTGACTTTCAATGCTTGACTAATGATATTTTTGAAAACTCATTGTTTATATTTTTCTTTTTTTAGACAACTTGACATATTTAGTTCCTTATATTTTTACCCCTTGTAAGATGGGTCCCTAATATTTTTTTTTTAATAAAAGTCCCTTTTTGTGAACTAGGACCAAATTAATGCTTGCTTGCCTTTTTTAAAAATGTTTAGGTATTTTTAAAAAGTCACTATTTACACTTTTCTTTTTATTTTATTTTTAAAAAATAAAATATTTTTCTATCTATTATAGTATTTCACAAATTTTCCTAAAAGATTAAAAACTATATTAAAAAATAGTTATTTAGAGTTGAAAATGAGTGAAAAATATTATTGTTGATAAAAAGTTATTTCAACCCATTTAATTTATAAAAATAAAATCCTAATCATATCTCTAATTACTTTATTTTCACTTATGTACCGTTGGATGAGTTTGTTCAAATTTAATTTGGATTGAGCATATGAATTATATTTTATAATATTTAAATTATTTTATTTAATGTCATATATAATGTGAGTTAGTTATTTTGTCATAAGTAATTATATTGACATTATATACTAACACGAACACAATACATTTATTACCCTAAATTTTTTTTATTTCAATAATAATAATAATAATAAGTATTTCATTTTAATTTTTTACTAATCACACTAAACGAATAATCATGACATTTATTGTTTTGATTTTGTTGATTGAGAGAAGAAAAAAAAATTATTTTACTTAATAAAAAATGTAAACATTTGAATAAAAAAAGCCAGCAAGCATTAACTTACTCAAATTTAATAAAAAAAATTAAGAAAATGACATAGTTCACCAAACGAAGAAAAATAAGGAACTTTTTAAAAAATAAAAAAATTAGGAACTCAGTTTACTAACCATAAAAAGACAAGGGAGTAAACATTTTATGTTTGATAATAATAAAAAAAATATAAACAGTGAATTTTTTAAAATACTTTTAAAATTACATTTCATGGAATGACATATCTTCCCAAACTAAAAAAATCAAGGATTCAAAAATTTAAAAATAAATATTATAAACTCAAGTTGACAATAAAAAAAAAAAGTTTAGAAGGAGTTAAATTCACCAATTTCCCACAAATTAATAGCATATATGGCCACAAGAAGAAGGGGAAGCAATCAAATTGCCAGCACGGACTCAATAAATTGAATCATGTGTGTAGTTGTCATGCAACAAAATTCATGTCCACAAGCAAAGAATTTACCAGTAATTGAGTGCATGAGAGGGAGAACTCATTGCTTTCTCTCGCTCCATTATTTGCTGCCCTAATAACTCATCTTTTTGTCATTTTTTGCCACTCTGCCTTTTGTAGTCAGAACTTTTAAAATATTCTCCTAAAATGATCTTTTAAAATATCTTACTCTCTGAGAATTTACATACATAGGGTAACTGAAATTATTTTGGAACTTTTAAAAAATTTAAAAATTAAAGAAACTATTTTTATTTTAATAGTAAGATAAGAGCCGTGAATAAAAGTTTTAATCAAAATTGAACAATTATATTTGAAATAGAAGGAGAATTATTATTGTGTTGATTTTTTTTTGTTTTTGATAAATTGAATGTTTTAATTATTATTTTGAAAAGTAAAAATGAATTTTAGGGGATGTCCCTAATATAAAATTCAACGGAATTTTATAAATTTCATGAATTTTAATAGAATTTCATAATATGTCAAATTTAATAGAATTCTATTGAATTCTATGCTATTGATTTTAGTGTAATTTGATGAATTTGTGTTCTTTTATTATAATTATACAATGAATAGAAAGTTTTGTTTATACAAAAAATATAATGCAAATATGCTATCTCTTTTTAATATGATTTTCTTTTTGTGAGAGATAAAGACAAATTGAATAAAATTATGTATGTAATTCTTTATCATAAAAAATCCATAAAAAACTCTAACTATTTCATTTAAAAAGAAAACAAAAATCTTGTACTTACTATTATAAACCATAAGGTACCAACTTTCTTAATTTTGGGGAAAAAATGACTCACTAATTATTTATAATTCATTTAATTCAATGGGTCTCTTTACATATCTAAAACAAAATTATTTATTTTTTATAATTCAAAGTCAAAAGAGATGTATCCAACATGGAATTCAATTAAATTATTGTCGTAGGATGATAAAATATAAAATTAAGTTAAGAAATATACATGATATTTTATTTTTTATATTTGTTATTTATTATTTTATTTTTATTAGCAACAAATAAAAAAACTATACTAAATTTCAAAAGGTCACGATCAGATTTATGAAAAAATTGTTTCTTCATATTTTTACTTCAAATGCTTTGAAAATTCTTTAATTTCCATTAAAAATATAATTATATTGAAATTTATAAACTTTTGAAAACATTGAAATATTATGTAATCAATTAAATTTCATATTTAAAACATTGAATTTTAATGAATTACATAAAATTCTAATTTGAGAATGATTGAAATATTATAAAATTTAAAATTATACCAAATTTCATAACAAGATCACCCATTTAATTTTGATAAGCTGAAATAATTTATATTTATAATTTTGAAAATAAGTTAATTAATTTCAAATTTATATTCAGACTTACTAACTTGTAGATCTCATATAACTTAATAAAAAGAATCTAGAAATTTACTCATAAGTAAATTTTCTCATTGATTCATAATCTTTATCAAATTTAAAAAGTGAGTACTCAGTTTAGTTGAATGACGTACTTTTTTATTAAAAATTAATTTTCTTTAATTACATGAATAATTGTTAATAATATGATTTATAAAATTATAAATCATGTCGTTTTATCAACTAATCTAATTAAAAAATAAAAAGTAATTTTTTTTCATTGGTGAATTTATTAATTTTGAAAATAAATTCAAATATTTTATTTTTAAATTTGATATTTTTCTATAAAATTATCAAAAATATATTTTAATAAAAATTATTCATTTCTACTGTTATATAAATCAGACTAATAATAAATATAATTATTTCTTCCGTATCAAAATATGCATTGTTTAAATTTAAAACTAGTGTTTCAAAATATTATCAGTTTATAGTTATGAATATTTATACTAATGTTATTTTTAATTACATAGTTTGAAAATTATAATAGTACTTTTTTTTTAAAAGAAAAAACATTTTTGATAATCTCTTCCCAATTTTGTCGTGTTTATACAAGTTGCTATTCCTTATTCAGGAAAGGGGAAAAAAAAAATACTGCTTGTACCGTCTGCAAGAGGTTTCTCATCCACCCTGACTTCTCTTACTTTTTTTTTTCTTGCATTTTTTTTTTTGACATCATACTTACTGTATATAAAAAAAAAAAAGGCTCAATTATTATGGCACGCATCTCTAGGGTTTCAAAAGTGTGCAAGAACGGGCTGGCTGTTTAATACCCTGCGTACGTTTTCTTTAAAATTAAATACTTGTACTATTTGTCTAAAGTTGATTTATAACTTAATTTTTAATTGCTTTTTAAAATTTAAGAAAATTATCATCTTTATCTTTAATATACTATACTGTATCAGTTAATAGATGAAAATTTCTAAAATTTAAAATATTATTAGTAAAATTTTAAATAAAAATTTGTTTAGTTTAATAAATAAATATTTAATTTTAAATATATAAACAAAAATGTGAGAAATAATTTTTTAACTTTATTTAAAATGCCCATCAAAATGTTGTTTAAGAATAGCTAATGAAAGTCTCAACATTTCATGAATAAGCTTCTTAAAATTTATTAATAGTTCGTTGATTTAATAATCGATTTGAATTTGAATGAATAATTTTAATTCTATTAATATTCAAATGAGTACAAGTTTATTCACAAATAATATAATTAATATAATATATTATGTTATTTGTTAATATTTATATTACAAATATACAATATAAGAGATTTTTATATTTATTCAAACTTAAATTCAAGCTAATGAAATAATTCAAATTCGATTTTTAAAACTAAAGAAATTGAAACAGAAAATAAATTAAAAACTTTAATAAACAATAATTAAACAAATTCGTACAAAAATTTCAACTCAAAGTAATAGTAATTGATTAAACTTTAACACCATTCAAACAATAAACCAAGGAGAGCTCCAAATTCTTGCACTGCAAATTTTCCCCTTAATTTTAAATTTGTTTTTAGAGGAAGACCCCTTTAAATTTAAATTAAATGAGATCCGATTGAAGAAAATTAAAAATGAGAATAAAAAGTAAAAATAAAAATAAACCACGACGGCAGTAATGAGTGCCGCCAGCTGGCAAAAGTGAAGAATGGCCCTAGCAAAGACAAAGGAGAAGGGGATAAAGTAAACTCCACTATTCTTCCATCTTCATCGCCTATCATTCTTCTCCAGGCTACCAAATGACCCACCATACTCGCCCTCGTATCTTTTGTCTTTCTCTCATCATCTTGAATTTTCACTAATTCCATTCAAAATTTTCTAATTTCTTAAAATTATAGTTCGTTATAAATTAAAAAAATACTCATTTCATTTGTAATTAAATATCAAGACTTAATTAAAAAAAAAGAAATTTGTTATATTAGCCTCTTAATGTGGTTGTTGTAGAACTAAATACATTAAGGATATGTAAATTTATGAATATCAATTTTTTAAAATATTTAAAATGGAAAATATATTTATTTTAAAATTGTAAAAAATTAAAATTAAAATTTAAAAATAGAAATGTAAAATCGGAAGAAGTATTTCAAAATTATGTCTCATATTTCTCTCCAATTACGAGTCCGTTCTTTATTTGTAAGATTTTAAATTTTCAGCTTTTTAAAAAGTACAATACAATGAAGATTTTATGTGAATTGAATTTCAAAACTTTGTTCAATAAAAAAAAAGGGAAAATAATTATGTTACAACCCTACAATTTATATCCGCTATATTACCTTTTGTTTCATATATAAAAATTTTATTTGTCTCTTTTCAAAAAAGTGTAATTAAATGAAAAAATTCACACTAAACACGTTATTTAGCAAACAGTCGCGAGTATACTTGTTCTCTAGACGCGCATAGGAAGGAAGAAGAAAGCGGAATGAGCAAAAGAAGGAAGCTTTTTAACTGCTACTGCCATTGACAACTGGACTCTGCAGAGCCCAGCTGTGAGAATCCACGTGCTTTCCACTCATTGGCTTGTATCCGTACTCGGCCTTTACAGATGTGACTTGTCCTACTTGATGCTTCCCCACAAGGGACCAGCTAAGCCAATAGCTAACGGCTACAACATTTGATTTCTTCACTTTCAACTTGAATTTGGAGCCGAGTCCGACATGGACTGAGCCCGGATGACGTGGCAGTATGGCTTCCCAGTGAAGCCAATCGCCAGTATTGGCTATAAAACCCCACAATTCTTGCTTTGGCCCTCCACTCCGCACTCAAACAACACAGACTGCAGAGTAATAGAAGCTTCACTTAGCTCTCTGAAAGTCTTGTTCTTCTTTCCTGATGGGTTCTTTTTCAATGACAATGGTTTCCCTGTTTCTTGGGATTTTACTTGCTGTTTCAATGGTGGGTTCTGTGAGCTCAGCAGCTAGATTTGATGAGCTTTTCCAGCCCAGTTGGGCAATGGACCATTTCATCTATGAAGGGGAACTTCTCAGGATGAAGCTTGACAACTATTCTGGTACTACTATGTTTCACATCATTTAGTAATTTCATGACATAATATTTCTATGTATAAATCAACATTTTCATGCACTGTTTCTTCATGGGCGTGCTCTTCTGTGCTATTTTATTTCCTTTGTTTATTGGCTTATGGCGGATGTTTTTATGTGGATGATCAGGTGCTGGATTTTCATCAAAGAGCAAGTATATGTTTGGGAAAGTTACAGTGCAGATCAAGCTTGTAGAGGGTGATTCTGCTGGAACTGTTACTGCTTTCTATGTGAGTTTAGTATAATTTATTACTTTCTTGAATCATACTACTATTGTCGCTTTCATTTATAGACATGCATGAAGTCACACTATAGCATCTAGTCCTCTGATTTTCATCTTTATAATTCATTGAATGCAATAACGTCACGAGCTTGCAGTGTTTCAGAAAGAAATTTAAATCCGTTCTAGGCACGATTTCAATGCGTTCCCATCTGGACATAGTCCTATCTGCTCCCCTGTTTCTATCAGTCTCGTGAACTTGATTAATTTTGTGCAATAATTTTTTGCCTTTACCTTCTCCCACCAAACTTTTTGTCCACATACTCTTTAATTGATTATGATTAAAGAGGGTCTGAATTCATTGGCACAAGAAAGGACCTGTTTTTGAGTAGATTGCGATGTTGATTAATCCCTTTCTTTTCTTGGTTATCTTTTTCGTGTAGATGTCATCTGAGGGTTCAAACCATCATGAGTTTGATTTTGAGTTTCTGGGTAATACTACTGGCGAACCTTACTTGGTCCAAACCAATGTGTACGTCAACGGTGTTGGGAATAGGGAACAGAGATTGAACCTCTGGTTTGATCCCACCAAGGACTTCCATTCCTATTCCATCTTCTGGACCCAGCGCCAAGTTGTGTAAGCACTTCTACCTCTCTTTATGCCTCAGTTTGTTAACAATAAGTTTTTAATTGAAAAAGGATGTGGTATAATGCAATCGCGTTGAATTCCTGATTTATTGAAACACATTGAATTATTTTTCAAAAAAAGAAGGAAGAAACACATTGAATGATGGTTCTGAAAAAGTGATAAACACAGAACCAGAAATAATAGACCATTCTGCTTTCTTGATTTCTTTTGGGGACAGGCTTTGTTGATAACCATAGTTTAATAATACTATTAAGGGAATCTACCAAAGAATTTTTCCCAAGGATAATAATTTTTTGTTACTAGCAACTGGACAAATAAGGCATTTGGCATTTTGCATAGATGCTAGGTAGTAGTACTTCGTCATCATCTAGTAATGTCACTGTATATACGTTTCTTAATTTGACATTTTTTTTTGGAAGCATTAGTTAATGGAACAGTAAATTCTGACTCTGCAAGCTAATTGGAATTGTAAAAGAAGTAACGTATTTTTCCTTTCTTGCAGATTTTTAGTGGATGAGACACCGATTAGAGTTCACTCAAATCTGGAACACAAAGGCGTGCCATTTCCCAAGGACCAAGCCATGGGAGTGTACAGTTCAATATGGAATGCTGATGATTGGGCCACACAAGGTGGTAGGGTCAAGACTGATTGGAGCCATGCACCCTTCGTAGCCTCCTACAGAGGTTTTGAGATAAATGCCTGTGAATGCCCAGCAACTGTGGCTGCTGCCGACAATGTAAAGAAATGCTCCACTGCTGCTGGTGAGAAACGGTTCTGGTGGGATGAACCAACCGTGGGAGAGCTGAATGTCCACCAGAGCCACCAGCTTATATGGGTTAGAGCTAATCATATGATCTATGATTACTGCCAAGACACCGCCCGGTTCCCGGCCACTCCTATCGAGTGCCTCCACCACCACCACTAGGGTGGTTTGGCAAATCAAAAGGGGGTTTGGGTTCAATCGCATGTAAAAAGTCCCATGTTATGCCAGAAGTCTCGTTAGACATAAACTCCATGTTTTATGTAAATATAATGTTAGATTAATTTCATTTTATTTTTCTCGACTCATCCTTCAATCGTCACAAAAATTTCCTTGTTGAATCTTTTAGTAATGATCTTGAATTGCTAAAAGAAACTCGTACAAAAAAATTCCTAAGAGGAAAAAGATAATTTAATTCAAATATTAATTATTAAAATCTGTATTTGTTTTAAGAATATTGCAAACAAAATGTGGAAGTACGTGGAAATTGGAATAAATGGAATCGTATTAAGTCATAAGTCAAAGGTTTTGAGATAATTTTCTGATCGAAACTGAGGGGGTCTTGTCATTGCGACCTTTACACGAGAAAAGGACATGAAAAAGCCAATGGGAAAAACGAAAAAATAGGCATCGTGGGTGTTTTGTGGCACTGTTAAGAATGGAAGCTTGTCTAAGTTCTTAGGTGAAGCCGGTGCAGACGGTCCTACACCGAAAACGGAGTCCTGAATGAATTGTCCCGTCTCTTTCTCACGGACCAAGGCACAAAAATATCTTTTTTTGGCTGACGAAAATTTGATCAGTTGCTTGCAGGAGATGAGAAAAGAAAATTTGGGAAGAGTTTTGATCATATAAGAGAGAATAAGTGTCAAGGAATAAGGATCATAAAATAAAATCAATTATAACTTATAATTGAATAGTTTTTTTTCCGAATTTTATATTCAAATTTAATAAATTTAAATTGCTAAAAAGTAATTCAATACTAATTATTTATTTACAATATTTACATTATTGTATTATTTCTTTTACTTATTGTCAATTATATATGAACTTTTATAAAAATAATTTAATAATTCAACATCTCAAAATGATAAAATGAATAAGAAAATAAATTTTAAGATAATTTCTCGTAAAGTCTTTATTTTTTTAAACTTTTATTGACTTTTTTAATTCATAATTTTTTTAATATAATCCAATATTATTCTTTTTCAGATTTGTCAAAAACAAAAATTGATTCCGTCATATCAAATTAGATAAATATGTAAAAAAATAAAAACAAAAAGTATGATAAACAAGATAGAGACAACATTAGATTATGGCTCTTAAAGAAAAAATTGGAGCAATTTTCCTTTATGAAATTTAGCATAAAGTATAATGACAGGTGTGAAGGGTTGCACAGTTTAGCCAGTAATTAGTTTTGGAAAAAGGGAAAAAGAGAAAGAAAGATGGCAACTTCCTTGTGAATCTGGTGCATAGGTCGAGCCATGCACCGGATCCAGGTAAAATTTTCCCAACTTTATGTTATTCCAATTAGACAACAGAATTAAGAAAATCTCACCTAGATAGGGTCTATTGTAAGTTGTAACCTACGCCTGTACAACTCTTTATCAATATACTTTTAATCTCGGTTTCAATAATAATAAAAAAATTAAGTAAATTTATTTTCCGGTGATAGTAGATTAATTTTCTTAATTATAAGTTAGTTTTAAAAATTATACTACTTGGTCAGATAAAAAAAAAAGTTTATATCTTAGTCGAGAATCTAAAATTTTTATCTATTTATCAATTTGTTAACAAAAAAATATACATAATTGTCTCTCATTGTGAACTACAAATTTAAATGGTCTGTTTTTTTTTTTTTCCTGCCTAAATCGTCTGCTTGTCAATTCTTGAGTAGTCGGTAACCAAAATAGGTCGGTGCAACTTTTAGGGGTGTTCATTCGGTTTTTCGATTCGGTTTTTACAATTTCGGTTCGGTTTTTCGGTTTTTTTTTACTTGAATAAACCGAACCAAACCATATTAACTATACTACGGTTCGGTTTTTAAATTTCGGTGTTCGGTTTTAAACCGAAATTTCACTCTTTTTTTTTGTTTTTTTTTTTTAAAAAAAATTCAATGAGTTTTTTTTTTTTTTACAAAAAAAATTCAATGAGTTTAAATAAATATGATTAAATGAAATGATGATGTCAAATACACAAGCACATTCAAAAAATAGGCAAAAGAAAATTTATCAATTAAATCATATTATTATATTATTTACACATTTTCAATGAGAAAAATATCGAAAATGATTCATAATATACCAAAATATGATGAATGAACTTCTTTTACAATACTTAATAATCATCTTATGGATAAAAAACACTTCAAATAGAAAAAGATATAAATAATTTTTGAAGTAAATAAAATTGGTTAAACATTAATTAAAATTTTTTTTTTATTAAAAAAAACTTCGGTTTTTCGGTTTAACCGAAGTTTCTAAAGTTGAAACCGAAAACCGAACCGTAATTTTAAAAAATTTCGGTTAACCGAACCGAATAAACCGAAAAACCAAAATACCAAACCATTTTTAAAATTTCGATTCGGTTCGGTTCGGTTTTTCGGTTCGATTCGGTTTTTGAACACCCCTACGACTTCATCTCTCTTTTGTTTTGTGGTACCGTGAAGACAAAAAAGTGGTCATATTTGTTCTTCTTTCAAGTGTCGGTCAAATTAGTAAGCAAGAAAGACTATATACTCTAATTTAAGTTTAAGTCTTGTGATTTCACCAAAATACATTAATAATAAGAATATTGAGGTAATTTTTTCAAAGGTTAAATTATTATTTTTAATTCTTATATTAAATTAAATATTCATATTTACTTTTGAACGGAGATAAAATATACATGATCTATACATATGTATGCAAGCAAATAAAGGTATGCAAGTCATATAATAAATGTAGTTCGAGAGATTATGCTTAATGTTTAGAAATTTTTTTATCGTATAACAAAAATAAATTATTGTAAAAACAATAATTAAAATTAACGTGACTCTTTAAATAAAGAACAAAGTTAGATAGGTCGAAATCAACATATAATTGTAGTCCACATATGATTCGTTGCTGCAAGACTTCTACTTTGAACTACTTAATCATGAACTTAGAAATGCCCACTATGAAAGTAGCTCATCATGCCCTAAAAAGAAAGGGGAAATAAGGAATAGTGTTCATCATGAGTGTGGAATCAAAGTAATTACTAGTGCAACACAACTGCTTTAGATTATTATTTCCAATATAAGGTAATGAGGGAGCTACTCAAAACCAAAGATACAATAATAGCAGACTCAATTTAAATGGCCTCAGAATAATTACCAGTTCCATCAATGGACCACAACATTAGTCATCACCCACACTGCTTCCAAATTCAAAGACACTTAAATGTTCTGATTCTTATTCATCACCAATAATTCACTTTTAAGGCATTCTCTATCAGCCATATCTTTATAAATTAAGTCCTACTTAGGCCCCCCACTCTTTAGCTTATCTTAGGTTCTTTAATTCCATTTTATAAGGATTCTTGCTTCGACACCACAAAGAGGCATTGGAAAAAAAAAAAAAAAAAAAGGGTAGTGGAGACCTTAAATTCTCCAAGATGAACTTCTCCATACCATTTCAAATATTTCATAAGGAATGGTATCTACCCAATGGATATTGAATTTGAAATTCGATACACAATATTATTTTTAATGTAAAGTTCTATTAATAATATTTTTAATTTAAATAATTTACATTCTACGATTTCAGTATTTATCATGTTAATAATAAGAATATTTAGATAATTCCTTGATGTCAGAGAATCTCATTAATATTTGTATTAAGTGAAATGTTTAAATTCATTTTCGAAAAGATGAATAGTTTAAGAAAATAAAATAATTATAAAAAAAGAAAAAATCATTAAGTTACCACTCATTCTTAATGATCTTCTATTATTAATTCGGTGAATAATAATGGATGTAGTTTACTTTTAGCTTTCCTTTTTCTTTTTATTTATGTAGTGAAGGATAAAGAGGCAGAAACATTTAATGTTATAGTAGCGGTTCTTATTAATGTCTTGATATCAATCACCACTTAGCTGAATGCTTCTAATTTATATGATGATAATGGCAATTGTGATTGACAGTTAAAACATGGTATGATTAAGATATAGTATATTACAATTTGTGTATGGCCTTTGTAATTTTACAACACGAATTAAATAGCCAGTCAGTGATATGGACTCATTTCTCTACACAAGAGTTAAACGTTCAAACTTCAAACCAAGTAACTCACATAATAATTTGTAATTTGTAAATTAAACAGTTGTTTAGTGCTTTAATGATCGTCTCACTCTAACGAATAATTATCACTGACATTTGATATCGCATGTAAGAGAAAACAAAATCTCATTGATTCTCATAATATACAGAACTGCTTCCTCTACAACAGCTGGAACTAAAGAAATATCAAGAACCATGATTCATTTGATGGAGCTCAGCTGCCTATATAAAAATATGGACCCCTCTGATTTCTAATTGCTTGTGGAGCCCTCATCTTCTTTTGTCTGGTCCTTCATGCATTTACCATAAGTGTGGACAATGGTTTGCTTTTGGATTGGTTCTTATGTTTATAGCAATTATTGCTATTGGAGCTCAAAGCTTCAAAGAAAGAACATAAAGATGAGATCAAGGACAAAGGGTCAGGATGGGTAGCTAGGAGGAGATGGTTATCATCTCCACGGGATGGATACATGCGGACCACAATTGGGGATAAAACTTGACATAAGATTCCAATTGTAAAATGGAAAATTTGAGTTATGATTTTTTCTTCATGCTTTTCGGTGGTGATGACTCCCACAAGGAACAAAATTGTAGTATTTGGACATTTGAACTATTGTCCAAGCAAAGAGGGCACATCAGTTTTGTTTTAGAGCATCCCTATTTTTACTTTTGAAGACTTTGTATTCGGTTTAAATTGATTATTTTTTTTTTTTGAAATGTTAAATTGAGCTTACAAAGAAAAATTCCTTCATTTTCTTTCGCAAAAACCAATTTGATTAACTAATCCTATTGGTTTTATTCGGTTATTAAGCGTTGTTAGAGAAATAAAATTTGATTAAATGCACGTTCGATTCTCACCTTCCTCATTTCCCATGATGTATCAAAAAAAGAAAAAGAAAAAGATTAAGCTTTTATTTCTCTACTCTCACTTCCTTCTTACCCTTTTTTTTTGTCTTTTTTATATCGACCTCTCTCCTCTTAACTCCTCTTTGGTAACCTTCTTTACATGGACAAGGATGACGTTGTAAAATGTAATGTAGTGGGTAAAGCCCTCAAAGCCAAACGTATAAACCCCCAAAAAAATTCAGGTATTTTGGCCTCTGCTTGAAATTTGGTTGCAAAGATTGATTCTCCTTCTTGGAAGAGAGCACTGTGGTATGCTTTCTTTCAAATTTCATGGGCTGCCCAATACTTAGAGGTAGCAATTGGGGCCTTCCAATGATGGAAATTGGGTCAGGTCAGGTCGAGCCGGTCGAAACTTAAATTTCAAAGCAAAACTCAAACCTAATGATCAGGCCGGATTTGGCTTGAACGGTCAAAGTGACGTGATAAAAAATATTAGTGAATTTTCAGACCCGGAAGATAGCTGGAAGTAGCCTGATATGATCAGATCGAAGGACCTATGAACTGGGCCAATTATTGAAATTGTTTCTAGATGACATTGTTTTAGTCTAATCCAATATCATTTTTGGGCTGAACATGAAAATAAAGCCACCTTTGGGCTGACAACTTGAAGATTACTTTTTCGATTATATTTGGATGTATATGGTCTGATTTGGACATATTTTTGGGCTCTGAATCTCTCGGGCTTCTCTCTTCTCTAATTGTCTTATTTTGTTTCAGTTTAGCCCATCTTTTAATTCCCTACAAAAATATAAAAGTGTAATAAAACTGAAAGTAGGAAATAGATATAATATTAATTCCATTCATCCCAAAAAATTATATAATGGATTTAAAATAAATAATTTAATAATTAAAGTTTATTTAACCCTATTAATATAATAATTAGATAATTTATATGCCAAAACATATTATATTGTTTCAGGGCATCTTCCAATGAAGCGCAGAAAGTCCTTTGGTGCCTAAATACATTTTTGTAACTAGATGGGACAAAAGATCAGTTTTGATAAATCAAGTATCCATTTCAACAAAAAATATACTCCAATGTGTTAGAGAAATCTCATTTGGTCATTGGCATGCAGCACTGCAATAATAAAAAAAACGCAAATATTTAGAACTACTTTCTGTAAAAGAGACTCCATGAAAGTTGGTTTCAATGATTCTTAGGAACATCTGGGGAAAAAACTCAGTGGATGAAATTAGTTCAAACATCTATCTCAAGCAGGCAAGTCAGTCTATATTAAATTTGTGGCTCAAAGCATCCCCCTACACAGACACTATGCAAGCATATGCTGTTCTCACTGAACAGGAATCAGTGAAAAAATGGATGCTATAACGAGGAATTTTGGTGGGTTCATAAAGAAGATTCATCGAAACCCCACTCTACCTAAGAATTGGCATTCAAAACCAACAAAACCAGCTAGGACTTTGGAAATGGGAAAGCGGATGATTACGCAGGTGCCCCAAGTATGCAATGGAGATCACCTAAATTAGCATGACAGCCCAAATTTTCAGCGCTTGGTATTATGGTTGTCCTAATAAGTGCATTCGGTAGCATTTTCCTTGACATTCCGGTGGTTTTGATAACTCTTCCTCAATGGCAGAATGCCAGCATCAATTTGTTAAGCCTTCAAAAGTAAAGGATGCTTTTGGATACTTAACCAGCAAAGTAGACCACACTACATTTATTCAAACCATGTAAATAACAAACACACATAACAAGGCAACATTTTTCCTTACTAGGCATAATGTTTTATTGAAAAACAGCACATTAAGAGGGCATTAATAAAACTCCCTTAAGAAACACACCAACTGAGCACCTTCATCATCTTTACTTTAGCTGCAGCAAAGCTTCATTTTACATTATGGGACCGGGAATGCTCATGCAGATCCCAGTCGGGAACCCAATACAATGGTATGGTTCACAACAGCCATCAAGGTATGGGATACAAGGATCAGCAAAATTAGGATGACAGCTCAGTTTTTCAGCAGTTGGCATTATGCTTGTCATGATAAGTTCGTTCGGAAGCATTTTCCTTGACATTCTAGTGGCTGGTAACTCTTCCTCAACGGCAGAATCAACTTGCAAAACTGCAAACCAAGTAAAATTAATATTGCCAGGCCTTCAAATGATCATTCATATGTATATATATAATTATTCATCATCAAATACTTTTAAGAAAATAACATATTTTTAAAAGAAATTAAGAGAAGTTAGGAAAGTGAGATCAGAGGCCAACGGGCAGAGGCAACGAGAAAGAGCAGAATGATGCGAGCCTGCAGCTTTGCCATGTTTCTTTATATGAAATGGTTTTCGAATGTAGAAGGATTTGAAGGCCAAAATGTGCCGAATTTATACTAACTCAGGGCATCCACGGCTACATTCGTGCACCAGATTCAGTAATGGATGGATGCAGGATTTAAAGTCTCTAGGGCGAGTTTATAAGTTTAGACAAAGATGCTAGACAATACTCATATATTAGTTATAATTTATACTTCATCTCTCTCATTCTAATAGTCAATTTTGGAATTACATAACGATTAAAAAGAGTATTGAAAATAATAATTATGCAACTAAAATTTTTAAATTGTTCTCATTTAATAAGTAGTGTATAAGTATTAATTATCCTAACAAAATACATTCTTTAATAAATAATTGACAATTCATTCAAATTATTTATTAATAACAAGTGTATAATTATAAAAATATATACTAAAATTAGAAAGTGTACAATTGGAATGAGATATAAAAAAAAAGAAACGTGAACAATTATAATGAGACAGAGGGAGTATATTTTAATTTATTTAACTATTTTTTATATGATAATATCATATATTTCAAAGTTTGAAACAAATACTAAAGTAGAATGTAAATTTAGAGAGGGTTCCCAACATAAAATTCATGGATTTGTTGGATTTTAATATAATTTCATAGAATTTAGTAGATTCAATAGAATTACATGGAGTGATATATATTAGAATTTGGTGAATTTTTATTGAAGTTCAAAAACATGGATAGAATAAAATTTATACATAAAAAAATATAGGCGAAATAATATATGTTTAAACTTGACTCAATTATCCATCAAATTTTTAATGGACTTCTTGATTTTCATTCACTTTAAATTTTATACATTTGATATGCTTTGTTTGAAATATGTATATATATATGTTATTACATACATTTCTATATATAAAATTATGAATAAAACTTTTATATTTAATATTATAGTTTTATCGTTAATAAAGTTTGAATATTAATTTAAAGAGGAAACAACAAAAAAATTTCTACATCAAATGAAATTCAAGTGTGAGTTATAATATAAGATAACAAACCAAGTAGATGGATTATATGAAATTTTATACCATATTGTTTTTGTGGAATTTGGTGAATTTTTATTGGACTTCTTAAAATAAAAAATATATAATAATATGTATATAAAAAATTATATATAAACAAATCAATATATGCGTAAACAATTATTATCATAGGAGGAGAAATATAAAGTTATGACAACCAAGTTGAAAGATATATATGATATTTTATTTTTTATATTTGTTATTTTTATTTTTTTTATTGGCAACAAATAGACAAATTTCATGAAATTTCGAGGGGTTATGGTCAAATTTGTAAAAAAATTATTTATTCATATTTTTTACTTCAAATTTCATCGGATTCCTTTAAATTCCATTGAAATTCATGAAATTTTGAGGATATTAGAATCTTATAGGATCCATTAAATTTCATATTGAGAACTTTGGATTTTGATGGATTTTTAGAATTCTAAATTGAGGATAGTTAAAATGTCATAAAATTTTAAATTTTATCAAATTTCATAATATATCTAGCATGATTTACTCGATATAACCAAAATTCAATACTTTTAAAATGACGTACATCAAAAGTTCAATACATCACATATTGATAGTGTCTAAATTGATTTTTGTAATGTCAATTTAAATTTAACACAAGGGCTCAAATGATGTTATTCATCTCTAAAATAACACGGTTTATTTAACAATGCCGATAGGTTTTATCTATTTTTTTCTTTTAAAAATTAAGCATTTATTTCTCTACTCCCACTTCATTCTCTACACATTTATTCCCCTATCTCCTTGTTTGACCTCACTCTCCTCTCTCCTCTTTAACTCCTCTTTGATTGTGTCCTAAACTTTCTTTCCATGTAATGTAGTGGCTAAAGCCCTCAAAACCAAACATATAAACCCCAAAAAAATTTCAGGTATTTTGGCCTCTGCTTGAAAATTGGTTGGGAAGTAGATTCTCCAACTTGCAACCAGAGCACTCTGGTATGCACCTTTGTCCAAAACTAAGAAAAAATTCTCTGAAATTTTATTAGATAAATTAAACATGGTTACATTTGGATCCAATTTATGTCTAGTCAATTCAATAAAACACATTTATTATTCGAGCTGAACTTTTCATGGGCTGCCTAATAGTTGGATATGGTAATTTGGACAGTCCGATGCAATTGAACCCACGATGAAAATTGGGTCGGGTCCAGTAAATCAGAGTTTTTTGCTCTTAAAATTTCAAAGATCGAGCCCAATCTGACACTTGAACAACGCTCAAAATAGTGTCGTCTTGATCGAAATAATGATAAATTTCACGTAATCTAATGATCCATCTCGACTTAATTGACAGACCTATTGTACCGTGCCAATTTTTCTGAGCAGACATTTCTTTAGTGTAATCCAGCCTAATTTTTGGGCTGAACACATTGCCACCTTTATCAATTACTTGGAGAATGCGTTTTCGATTCTATTTGGACTAGGATTAAAACCTTCTTTTCATTTTCAATTTCTGGGCTCTGAATCTCTTGAGCTTCTGTCTTCTCTATTTCTTATTTTATTTCCCACATTTTAATTCCCTATAAAAATATAAAAAGTGTGATAAAACTGCAGGTACGAAATATAAATAATATTAATTCAAATAATAATAAAATTATATACAGTAATAGATTTAAAATAAATAATTTACGAAGTAAAGTTTATTTAACTCTATTAATATAATAATTGCATAAATTATATGCCAAAACTACGTGAAAAATTTCAATGAAGCGCAGAAAGTCCTTTGTTGCCGCAATACCTTTTGCGACTAGATGGGACAAACGATAAATTTTGATAAATAAAGTATTCATTTCAACAAAAGTACTCCAATGTGTTCGGAGAAATCTCATTTGCTCTCTCAATCATTGGCATGCAGCGCTGCAATAATAAAAAATAATAAAAAAAGGGGAAATATTTGGGATTTCCTTTCTGTAAAAGAAACTCCATGAAGTTGGTTTCAATGATTCTTAGGAACATCTGGGGAAAAAACTCAGTGAATGAAATTAGCTCAAAGCAGGCAAGTCAGTCTATATTAAATTTGTGGCTCAAAGCATGGCCCCCATATACGCTATCCAAGCATATGCTGTTCTCACTGAGCAGGTATCAGTGAAAAAAACGGATGCTATAACGACGAATTTTTGGTGGGCTCATAAACAAGATTCATCAAAACTCCCCTCTACCTAAGAATTGGCATTCAACTCTGTGTGCCTAAACAAGCATGTGGTAGAATCCCATCACTACCAAATTTCTCTCTTGGTCTTGTGGTACTCATATTCAAGCCTGTATTAAAACATTATATTTATCAATGTATAGTAATCAAGAGAAGTTACGTAAGTGAGAGAGGGTAATTTGCAGAGGCAATGAGAAAGAGCAGAATGATGCAAGACAGCTTTGCTTGTTAAAGGGTAAATTCAAACCTTTTCTATCAATCTTAAACTTTGGGATCTTGCTTGTGTTAAAAGAGTATTATGAGAAATGAAAACAAATAGTAACGAAAAGGATGCATTTGGATACATAACAAGCAAAGTAGAAACATACTACATTTATTCCAACCATGATACCATAACAAGCAAATAACAAGCACACATAACAATGCAACATTATCCCTGACTGGGCATAATGTTTTTATCGAAAAACAGCAAATTAAGAGGGGGTTAATAAAACTCCCACAAGAAACACACCAACTGGGCATCTTCATCATCTTTTCATTAGCTGCAGCAAAGCTCCATATTACATTATGGACTTGAAAGAGGGAAAGGGTAAAGGTATGCAGATCAGCCCCTTCAAGGGCACAGGTGTGCAATGGTATGGTTCACAACAGCCATCAATGTATGGGACACAAGGATCAAACACGTTAGGATGGCAGCTCAATTTTTCAGCAGTTGGTATTATGGTTGTCACAATAAGTTCATTCCGAAGCATTTTCCTTGACATTTCAATGGTTGGTAACTCTTCCTCAACGGCAGAATCAACTTGCAAAACTGCAAATTAATATTGTCAAACTTTTAAATGATCAGTGATATGTATATATATATAATTATTCATTATAAATTTTTTTAAGAAAATAAACATATTTATAAAAGAAATTAAGAGAAGTTAAGAAAGTGAGATCGGAGGCCAACCGGCAGAGGAAACGAGAAAGAGCAGAATGATGCAAGCCTGCAGCTTTGCCATGCTTCTTTATATGAAAATGTTTTCAAATGCAGATGGATTTCAAGGCCAAAATGTGCCGAATTTATACAAGTGAAGTCTAGGCATGCACGGCTCCACATCTGTACTGGATTCACATATTGATTTGATATGGTCCATATTAATGAAGACGTTTGGGGTTAGTCTTTTATATATATATATATATATATATATATAGGGGCGGAGTCAGGAATTTTTTTCACCTGGCGCTGACATAAAACATAAATAAATATATAAATTAACTAAAGTATAAAATAAAAAAATTTAATATTTAATACTTTCAATAATATGAAATAAATATATCATTAGAGTTGTGCTCTTCTATTCTTCTTAAATTCAAACTCTTTAATTATTGTATCATTATCAATTTTTTCTGTCAACTCCCGTTCAATATAGATAACCATAGAATCATGGCCATGAACAAGTTGTTTCTTTGTTTGAGAGGAGAAACTGATAAAATCACAAAAGCCTTGCTGAAGTAGAGACGCCAAACTACCATGGAGAACTCTTACTAACTTATATAATTATAAATTTTTTATTTTACTTCTGTTTAATGCTTTTTCTTCAAAAGGATAAACTTATAATCATAAATGTAAAAGATAATATTAAATCTAAAGATATTTATATATAATATAATAGCATTTAAAGATTTTTATATATGTATAAATATCAAAAGAATTTATATTTAAGAAACGAGGGAAGATATAATTGATTATCTATTGTTTGTAATATTTCAAAAAAGAAAAATCTATGCTAATAGTACTATACAAAAAAAAAAAGTTTAAATCCAACTGGTAAACGGATATGCATATCAATTCAATGAATTCATTTGATAGACTTGTCTAAATATTCTCGATGTGAATCCAAAATTAAATAGTTTCGCCACATTCCCGATATTTTTAATTAGTCGTAGCAGGGTGAGCTATGTGAAGATTTAAATGGTCTGCCGTTTTTGTTTCTGCATAAATCAATACAAGGTTGGTCGATTAATTAATATGAATGAATGTGTTATGTAGTGGACCATGTGCTACAGATTAAATATCCCCATTTCATTTAAGTTGTCTACCTGTTTTTTTAAAACAAATTTCAGGAAATATATTGAAAAAATAATTATGCCAATAAACTTGTTAATTTATCCTTATTTAATTAGAATTTATATTGTACCTCCATCCCATTCAAATTGTTCATTTTGGGCTTGTACAATTATTAAGACAAGTATTGGAAACTAAACTTTCTAAGTTATTCTAATTTAGTAGTCAATGTATATGTATTAATCATTATAAAAAAATGCATTTTCTAATAAATAGTTGACAACTCATTCAAATATTTCATTAATAATGATGGTATAATTGTAAAAGTACGTATTAAAATTAAAAAATGAATAATTGAAATGAGACAAAAAAAAAGAACATATTTGTTAAATTCCACATTAAATTACTAAATACCCCTAGTCAGAAGACATATTCACATCATTGCCATCCATAGTCATCTACACGGATTTCCCTTCTCAGCCAACCTTGCCCGAAACACCAGTGAAGCCATCGAAGCTATTGAAGCATGATTTGGCGTTGAATTGGAAGCAGTCAAAGTAATCATAGCTGAAGCACGCCTAAAGAAAGGTTAGTAAACTATTAATTTATTTGCAAATGAAGCTTTTTGCCTGAATTTTTTGGTTTTTGGTGTGGGTTATACAGTTTTCTTTTCATTCAATTTGCAAGTAATATTTGATAATTAAGCTAGAGATTGAATGTTTTATGATTACCCAATGTTTGGAGGTGATGTTTTATCACTTGTTATCTATCAAAATTGCTGAAATTTGTTTTGAAATTTTGGTTTCGGCTAAACCCAAAATTTTTCAATTTTGATGGTGTTTCATTGTTGTCTTTATATGTTTTTGGTGTTTTTTGTTCTATATGATATGGGTTTCAATTTTAAATGATGAATTGTTACTATTTGCGACGGATTGAAGGCTATGTTTCGTTGAGCTTTCATTTTTATTTTTGGGATTTTAGAACATTCGTGTAATATAATGCAAAACCTAAGATGTCATTTCTTATAATGTTACACTGAACTATGAAAAGTGATCTGAACATGTGTACACAAATGTCTTGATCTGGGTAAAAAATCTCGAATTTCTTCATAGGGTCCGACTTCTATTACACGAACTTCAATTGAGAGTTCCATGTGCACGCAAGCAGCCATGCGTGGTCCAGCTTGATAGACATGGTTTCTGGCAATTGATGTGGCGGACCCTATGTTGATGACGTGACATTTTTTTAAAAAATAAATGTCATTAAGGAGTTCTAAATTGTTTCTCATAGAACTTTGCCATAACGGAAAAAAAAGTTTTTAACGATTTAAATCAAATTTACCTCATAGTTATTGTTGTTTGATATCATAGACAGATGTGTATTGACTTTTATTATTGAATATTCTATTATTACTAATAAATACACTGAAAACGTTACATAATCATTGTTTTTATATAATATATTATTAAACTTTTAATTGTATTAAGATTATGATTAGTACAAAGGGTATTAATGTCCAAATCTAAAACAAAGTGTTGTACGAAGCGTGATTTCGTAACTCCCTATTTTAATTACAAACATTTAAAACATAATTTCACATAAGTATGTGTCTTAAATATACTTCTTTCATTTAAGCTATCTACCTTATTTTTTACAAATTTCAAGAAACATTATGAAAAGACAATTATGCAAATAAATTTCTTAATTTTCCCTTATTTAATTAGTAGTGGTATATAATCATCATGGTTCAAAAGTTTGACGTGATATAATGAACATTAATCATTCTCTAAGAAATATATTTAAAAGTTTGAAGTGATTTATTTATTTATTTTTGTTAATCAAGAAAATTGTGTCTAGTATTGTTATTTAAGATATTAATAATGTTCAGTATATTTTTAAGACAAGTTAATTAAAAATAAGAAGTTCAATTTTATATTTTAACAATCACATAACGCCATAGTTGTAAAAAATATGTACTAAAATTAAACAAGAGTATTCAAATGAACAACTAAAAAAAAAGATAATTGAAATTAGATGAAAGATGTATTTCCAATACGTGGGGAAACATAAATGGAGACAACATTGAATTAAATAGGGGTTTTTATTATAAAAAAAGAATAATAATGGTTTGTATAGAACTTTATTAATCTAACTTCATTTCAAAATAAGCATCAGTTTAGACACATAAATATTAAAAATGCTAAAAACAAGGAACAAAATTGTAGTATTTGGACATTTGAACTATTGTCCAAGCAAAGAGGGCACATCAGTTTTGTTTTAGAGCATCCCTATTTTTACTTTTGAAAACTTGTATTCGGTTTAAATTGAGTTTTTTTTTTTGAAATGTTAAATTGAGCTTACAAAGAAAAATTCCTTCACTTTCTTTCGCAAAAACCAATTTGATTAACCAATCCTATTGGTTTTATTCTGTTATTATGATGTAAATCGAATTGTTATAGTCAATCAATCTATCTAATCGAAATAAGCTTTTATTTTAAAATAATAATAATAAAACTGATAAAATGATTCTTATTCTGAAATTGAGGGAGTACAAAACCCCTCCTCCTACACAAGATGCATGGATTCAGTTAATGGCAATTGCTAAAGAACAATCAAGATAATCATGATGGAGAAGACTATATAAATATGGACCCAAAATATTTATAAATATATAAATATCGAGTTATGCAATAATATATGACCCAAAATACATCCCAATGAGGATGTTCCTCCATGATCACAAAATACCCGCGGGGAAGGGATTCAACAGGGAAATAGGAAAAAGAAAAGGGGGAACCAAATAAATTATTTTGTCGTACCATGATTATTTCGATGGAGTAGCCTATATAAATATGTGGATCCATCGGATTTTAATCGCTTGTGGAGCCCTCATCATCTTTCATTTGGTCCTTCCCTTCATGCATAAACCCTAGGTGTGGACAATGGCTTGCTTCTGAGTTGATTATGTTGTCTATAGCAATTATTGGAAGGCAGAGCCAAAGAACATTAAAAGATGAGCCCAAGGACAGTATCGGAATGACTGGTAATTTTCTCCATGGGATGGATAAATGTGAACCACAAGGAGTAAATCGTTTTTTTTTTTTTTCAATAGTAAAGCATTCAATAGGCAAATTGTTGTAAGACTGAAAGATAAGTCAACAAAATAAAATAATGTCTAACGAGACTTTGTCATCATATGGACTTTTTTACATGGGATTGAACTCAAACCCCTTTGATTTTTTAGAGCTAAACTAGCAACCGCTCTAGTGGTGGAGGCACTCGACGGGAGTGGCCGGGTCGAGTTTTGGTAAAACTGCCCTAGCAATTTTAAAATATATTTTCAGTAAAAACTCAAATTTTGATAAATTTTGGGCACCGTTTCCCATTGTAAAATTGGAATCCATCACTCCATTTACTCTTTGTGGTCACAAGTAACTTATCCACAAAAAAAAAAAAAAAATACTCCTCGTGTTTCACATGTATCCATCCCGTGGAGAAGATAATTAATTAACTGTCTCCTCCTAGACTATTCTGACGTTCCGACAGCCATTTTTTGTTCTTTAGCTTCTATCTCCAATAATTATTGCTATAAACATCAGAACCAAACCTCAGAAGATGAGGGCTCCTGAAGAATCCATATCTGTTCTATCGAAATAATTATTATGGTACGCCAAAAAATAATTTATTTGGTTCCCCCCTTTTTTTTGGCTATATTCCTGTTGAATCCCTTTCCCCAGGGTATTTTGTGATCATGGAGGAACTTCTAAAGAACTATCAAGAACCATGATAATTTGATGGAGCAGCCTATATAAATATAGACCCTTCTGATTTCATTTTTAAAAAATAAATAATGAGCTATGCATTAATAGAAATATCACCCAAAATACATCAATCCCAAGGAGAGAAGAAATTTTTGTGTTGAAAATAATGGCCGTCAGAGTGTCAGAATAGTCTAGGATCGGAGATGGTTAATTAATTATCTTCTCCACGGGATGGATACATGTGAATCACAAGGAGTTTTTTTTTTTTTGGATAAGTTGCTTGTGACCACAAAGAGTAAATGGAGTGATGGATTCCAATTTTACAATGGGAAACGGTGCCCAAAATTTATCAAAATTTGAGTTTTTACCCAAAATAGATTTAATTTTAAAAAGAATTCTTAAAATGCTTATAAATATGAGAAGGTTATGAAAATGGGTTCATTTGACACTCCTAAATTGTCAAAACACAATTTCCTATTGAAATTTATTCATATTTGGCACTCCTATTCAAAATTTTCATATAGAAATTAAAAAATCTTTAACTATAAAAAAATTATTATATTTTATTTATTAACCATTTGACTAATAATGAAATTACACACACACACACACACACACACACATATATATATATATATATATATATATTAATAGGACATGATTTATGAAATTAAAGAGATTAGTTTTGTAATTTAAAATATATAAAAAAACATATTTCTTTTTTCTTTTTTTAGTTTCCAATGTTTCATGAGCTTCAAAAGCCTACAAAGAGGGTGCATTGATATAGTCATTACCTAACTACCCCCTCGAATGTCCAATTCAATTCCAAATTAAAACAATTTTCCAAATATGTTAGGTTCAAGGCCCAAGAATACCCTTTGCTGGTTTGTGTCTTGTTTCACAATTTCTTGGGTCTCCACCAATGGTCCATTCATTGATGGGCTGGAAAAAAATGCTGAAGTAGTACAACCCATGCCCTACAGATTGGCAGGGTCTTCGGCCCCAGTAACTAAGCCAGGAAATTGAAAAGAAAAATCTCAAAGCTTGGCCTTTATATAGATAGTAGTTTATTTTGGACGCATCTTCTTCATTAATTTAGGGCTCGTCTGTTTTTTGTTATTTAAACTGTTAAGAAGGTGTTTCGAAAAAAAATATTTTAAAAATTAATATACAGTAATATTTTTATTTTTTTTAATAATATCAGTAGACAAAAGCTGGTTTTCCAAAAAAAAAAAAAAAAAAGAAGGCAAAAGCTCAGAACATATATTGAATAAGCTGAGACTTGTGTCACTGGAGGGAGTTTCAATCTGGACGCCTATTAAAAATAGTCAGTTCACTTACGTGCTGGTCTTTTAGTAGGTGTGGTTCGAATCCTGTCAGCTACAATTCTACTTCAATTATTATCGGAGTGCATTGTGTTTTATGGATGGGTCACATATCCACAATTTACATCTTCCTTCAAAGTTAAGAGGTCGAGCACCTTGAAGCGCCCATATTGAAGGATTTGAATAGAAGGATTCTTATTCCCTAACCCTTATATATATAAGAGCATAATTTATTCTTGATTGAATAGAAGGATTTTGATTGGTTGTTTTAGCTAATTGGGGGATTATAATTGATTTTTCCTAGCTATTTACGAAATTATTTATTTGAAAGATTTCTTTGATGGTTTAGAATTATTATGTAAGGTTAGAATATTTTCTCACCTTAATTATAAATTGAATTATATTGTCACTCAATTAAGGAAAGAAGAACATTTCATTAGCCGTTAGGGGATTTGATGGGTTGATTTTCAAAAGTGAATGGTGATTATTCAAGGAGTTTCCGTTATGAGTATTATTATATATTAGTAAATATTAATAAATATGAGAGTTATCTTTTTAGAGGGAATTAAGAAGTCTTAATTATAATTTTTTAAATTACATTAATTTTTCCTCTTGGTTCTTTTTGGAGAAAAGCATAGAGTTGAAAGTCAAGGGCAATCAACAAAGGAGAATGGTGAAGGTTTCTTTGAAGGTTACAATTAAAGATTGGTAAAACATTTGATGGATTATTATTCTGATATACATATTGGAAATTATGAATCATAGTCGATCTCCCTTTTTTATTTGAGGTTTATTGTGTTCGTATATGTATCACCATTTTCATTGATTGAGAAATTTTGATCTTAGCTTAAGTTTGGATACTGGTGATTAAATAGAATATTTATTTTGTATATTGAAAATGTTAATTTGTATTAAAAATTCGATATGACTTGCTTAATTTTATATTTCTATAAGAAATTATGAAGTATTTGATTATTTCACGATTGAGATTATATCCTTTATTTTTTAAAAAATTAAAAAAATGCCAATTTTATATTGCTATAAGAAATTATGAAGTATTTGATTGTTTCACGGTCGAGATTGTATCCTTTGTTTTTTAAAAATAAAAAAAAATGCCAACCCATGTTTTTGAAAACAGAGAAAAAGAAAACAAAGATGCTCTGCTTATTTTATGAAACTCTAATTGACTTTAAGGAATAGAAGGTTTCACGTGTGTTGAATAGCCTCTTTTTCATTTGCTTAGTTTAAAGGTTATTTCTTTATCAAATTCTTT
Organism: Apocynum venetum; assembly: GCA_019593545.1. NCBI lineage: Eukaryota > Viridiplantae > Streptophyta > Magnoliopsida > Gentianales > Apocynaceae > Apocynum > Apocynum venetum. Next base: position 28,760 of record SRSM01000800.1, on the reverse strand, counting down.
TAGAACAATACTTTTAATTATTGAAACAGTTTGAAATAACTCTTGATTGTAGAATTTTATGTTGGTTAATTGCCATAATGTAGAGCTATACAGTTTGAAAAAAAATCACTATATTCTGTCAGTTTGATTATCCTAGCAAGATAAACAACTAGATTTGAATTCAACTAATGTCCAATAAGTTTTCGCAAAGCTTGAGTCATATAAAAGATATTGTTTGTTTTAATAACATGATATGTCTGTAATTCAATATGCTATAGTAAATGCTTAAATTTCGATTTTAAGTAAAAGTGAAATTATGATATTTGTTTAAAATTAGTTATATTTTATTGTATCTTTCAAACATGAGCATTCTAAGAATATTATCTTTATTCACTTAACTTGTTTGCTCATTTCATAACTACTTTTGCAGATTTAAAGTTCAGATAGTGAGAGTTTTGATGTATCTGATGAGCGATAGAACATTTAACTTTGGAAGGCATTTTCTAGTTTTGAAAAAATTTTATTTTTGGACTTTGTTGGGTATTTGATATTTTTGTTACTAAATAAATTTATTTGAGGATATTTTGGAGATTGTTGAAATTTTATTGAAGTATTTTATGATATTTTATAATGGATTATATGATTGTCAAGACTAAGAATGTAGAATATGTAAAAGGCAACTACATATTCTAGGTCTGACCGAATTTGGGGGTGTGACAATCATGGATTGGAAATTGATTTTCAACCAAACCTTTATGTCCTTTGGTACTTTTGTACATAAGAGATTCATTGATCTCGTTCTTTTATGGATAGTTAAGTACATTTGTAATCTTACTAAATGTTTATCAATCTAAGCTAACTCATATTTGAATAGGACTTTTTTTTAAAGAATACTTTATAATTTTACTCATTACCAATTTGTGTTCGGCTCGACTGGTCAGCCGATATGGTCCGAGTTTTAAGATGAATTGGACTTCACATTTTTAGGTTTGTGAAAATTTGAGTTGGCCTAGCTCTGCCCGCGTCTCTATTTTTTTCTCATGTGAAATTGTTTGTAATATTTGGCTTACATTTCCAGTTTCCTTTTTTTTATTAATACTTAAATATTTATTTGTAATATTGCAATATTAATAAAATTTTCAAATCAATATTTGAAATATTAAATATTACATTACAATATTTTCAATATTGATAGTTTCTGGAGTTGTCTCCAGCGTCAAATAGAATATGTATATATTTGTAATATTTGGCTTGCATTTTCAATTTTCCTCATTTTTTCATTAATATTTAAAATATTTATTTGTAATATTGCAATATTAATAACATTTTCAAATTAATATTTGAAATATTAAATATTACATTACAATATTTTCAATATTAATAGGTTCTAGAGTTGTCTCCACCGTCAAATAGAATATATACGTGGCATCTACGTATTCAAGTAAAATGTGTAGTTGGCAATTACATATCCCTTTTTATGTAGAAGCCGTAGTTGCCAACTACATAATCCTTTTAAAAGTAAAAATGTGATACTTATGGTAACGTATTTATCTTTTACATTATTCTCATTACGGTATTGAGTTACTTCGGTAACCCTTTCTAAACCGAGGACATTTCGGAACATATTTACAAAAATGAAGTTATTTGGGTTAAAAACTTTGTATTTTTTTCTTTTTCCTTTTTCTAGGGTAGGAAATTAGTCACTTTTATTTGCTTGTTATCTAAATGATGGTGAATCAAATAGCAGGACAAAATTAATGTAATCTTATATGTTAATGTTAAACTAAAACAACTTAAGTCATGGTGAGAAAGATGTTATTTGATACCTAGAGATGTTACTAAATTTAAATTATTTTCGTTCCTTTTTTTTTCTCATTTTCTTCTTCCTTTAAACAAATAGAAAAATAAAATTTCAATCATCACTCCCAAAGACTAGTTATGTTGGGGATTTATATTTTCGAGTTTTTAACCAAAATAACCCCTCTTTTTTATATTTGATCCAAAATAACATTCATTGTGGGAGGCATACCAAAATAACCCAAAACGTAAATCGCATTCACGTCGTCATTATTTTAATTTTTTTTTTCATTTCTTACCAAGGACGTAAATGGCATTCACGTCCTTGGGTAAAAAAAAAAAAAGAAAAGGCAAGGACGTGAATGCCATTCACGTCCTTGGAATTAAAAAAAAAAAAAAAAAGGTCATGCATGTCTCTCTTCTTCTTCCTCTTTTTCTTTTATTTTTTTCCATTTCATCATTATTTTTTTCTACTTCTTGCTTTCTCCTTTTTTTTAAAAAAAGAGATAATTAGCTCAACAAATAAAAAAAATCAATTAGTAATTTTTTAATATAAACTAATTAGCTAAAAAAAACTACACAATTATTAATTTCTATTTATTATTTTTATAAACTAATTACCTCAACAAAAAAAAGAGAAAGCAAGAAGAAAAAAATAATGATGAAATGGAAAAATATAGAAGAAAAAGAGGAAGAAGAAGAGAGTCATCACAGAAACGTGCATGATCTCTTTTTTTTTTTTTTTTTTAATTCTAAGGACGTGAATGGCATTCACGTCCTTGCCTTTTTTTTATTTTTTTTATCCAACAACGTGAATTCCATTCACGTTCTTAGTAAGAAATGAAAAAAAAAATTAAAATAATGACGACGTGAATGCGATTTACGTTTTGGGTTATTTTGGTATACCTCTCACAATTAAGCTTATTTTGGATCAAATATAAAAAAGAGGAGTTATTTTGGTTAAAACCCCTATATTTTCCTCATAGAAAGAAATATATACTCAAATCATTGTCTAAATCTGGAAAAGGTTGAAAAGAATCTCATATGCATATTATAAAACTATAATGTTTCAGTGGAATACATCGAATCTGCAAATTTTATAGTTCTTGAGATATATATGTTGATTTTATATGGAATAGAAAAATCTAATTATAAATCCAAATTTTTGGCTAAAACCCCCTTGTCAACCTCACATTATCCTTTAAAGAAAAACATTAATTATATCAAAACCCCACATGTTTTCTCATATAACAAATTATGGACCTCGTTCTTTTCATATATATGGACCAAATTAATCTACAAAATTATTAGGAAGATTTGTTTTTAAAAAAAAAAAAGGGAAGAGAATGCACAAGCGAATTTTTCCTTTGTATGATCAGTTGATCACACATAATAGAAAGATTGTTAATTATTTTTCACCTAAATTATCGATTTGGCAATAAATTACTATAGCAATTAATGAATTTACTTAGAATATAGACAAATGAAAAATGGACGAACATTTTTTTTATCCTCCTAATCGCAAAGAAAAGAAAAATGTTGCTGTCTTCCATTTGGTATGTTAAATTATAAATAAAAACAAAAATAATGGTTAGGTGAATGATTATTGAGAACACTGTGATAGGTATTAGGTAATGCATGCTAATCTCGGGCTTGAATAAATAGAAAAAAGGATGTCCCCTCCCTACCACCAGCCATGCACCTGCTGGCTTTAGCCCTTGTGATCGGGTCCTTTTCCACAACTAGCCAGTAGCAAGTGAGGCAGTGACTATATATGTCCTCCTTTACCTAACTATGATTATGATATTTGGTCACATCTCTTTCGCTTCTTAATATTTCAAGTGGTTTTAACTTCCCCCCTTTTCTAATCTAAGTCATTATCTATTTATTTATTATAACCAACTGTTGCAGTTGAAATCGAACCAATAGCCCAACTAAATGTCTAAAAAGGTTACATATTCACTTTGCTGTCCGATGTTAAAAGCATGGTTTAATTTGTGTAAGATGATAAACTTTAATTGTTTCTCTTAAATAAACAAAGCAATCCACGTCCCAAAATATTACTCATTTCTTTCCAAATATAAATGGTTTGATAACTTTTGTATTATCTCAAAATATAAATCGTTTTTGATTTTTTATGAATTTTATTAACTATTTCCAATATTATCCACATTGATAGAAGAATAATAATTAGATATAAGAAAATAGCTAAAAGAATTTCAAGAAAACAAAGACACAATAAATATGATGTATTTTAGAGAGAAATGTTTTTACTCAAATGTATAATTTTTAATCAAATGACTTACATTTTAAGACATAAAGAGTAATAAAGATCTAATATATATATATATATATATATATATATATTAAAAAAGTTAAGACGGGAGTGAACTAGATTTTATTCGATTTTTTTTACCTAATTAAATCAATATCTTCTAAAACAACAAATATCAAACACTTGGTCCTCAAAGAGTGTGTGAAATAATGTGTTCAAGTGGATAGCAAAAATAAAGAAAATAACATAGATTTATGGTGATTCAGTTTATCCAATAAAACCTAATCAATTACCTTGAACTATTTACTTAAGGATTTCACAAAATTTTTAACTAATTTAGCACAAGAGATTACAAAAGAGACTTACTCAATTCACCTTAGGGTTTTACAACACAAACCTCTTATCCAATCAAAGTTCACCCAACTCTTTGAGTTTTACAATACAACATTGATTGTACACTTATCTCTAATACAACAATTAATGAAATAGATACACTTACGATAATCATAATTATCTATAATTCAAGACTCACTCTTACCCTTGAAGTTTTAAGCTCAATGCAACCTTAAATGAAACTTACAAGATGAGAATAAGAATAGTTTGATATAGATATCACCTTAATGTGAAGATATATCAATTTAAAGTACAAACATCTACTTGAATAATATGTTCATCTAAATTGTTCAAGAACACCAATGATTTAGTAAAAACCCTTCTTGGATGATTTTCATAATGTAAATATTATGAAAGAGTTTCAAAATGTTTCTAAGATGTTATATATTGAATAAGAATCATATTTTTGCTCAAAAAGTCGTGGTATAAAGTTTTTCAAACAATTGAGTATTTATATGTACGGTTATAAAAATAACGTTTTGAATCTCACTTAGGAGACTTGCGATCGACCGCATTTCAAGTTGGTCGTTCGCACCATCATCCACAAGTGTACTAGATAGCTCTGAACATTCTGTGGACAATGAGCTAATTAGTCCGGTGGATCGCATGATCTGTGATCAACTGCATATGTAGTCAGGTCGATTGCACATGCATCCAAACCATGCAACACAAGATTTCAATCAACTCTTAGAGTTGTGAAATATATTTTATGAAATTTTTAAGCATATGTATTTGAAAATCATTTCAAATATCCAAGTCATGTTTTATCTATATGAAGTGCATTTTAAAAAATATTTTACTTTTATTAAGAAAACTTATAAAATTTATTATTCATAAAAGTAGACCTAGAGATATCTAAGTGATATCAATATCTAACACTAAACCTCTAAATCCTATCTAATCTAGAAAATGTTTATCTTCAACTCTTGATAGCATATGATCTTTCCTGAATAGTTGAAACTTCAATCCTGCATAGATTAGACATTTGAATCCTAAAAAACCAACACTTATATAATGTTTTTAGTTATCATCAATATTTCTCATTAATCAAAATTAAAATATCAAAAGCTTTAGGACTTTCATATATTAAATAAGCAAAGTTTATCAAATAAATCATGCTTTTAAAATAAATCACGCTTTTAAGATCATTACTCAAGAGTAAATTATTTCAATGAGATGAACTTTTTTTTGTTAGATAAAACTCGTTTCATATAAATACACTTATGTGGCTTCTAGATTATGGATTACTCCTATCATTCACATAGAATTAAACATTTACATTTAATTTTTTTATTAATAAAAATTTACATTTAACTTAATATATAAATTAAAAGACATTTTTGACTTTAAGAAAGTAATTATATTATTTTTATTACTAACATAGTTAATAGTGAAATCATAAAAATTACTGCAATATAAATATTTGAAATCAAAATATTTATTCGTGTAATTTTATATTATGATAAATATGTTTATTTTACAAATTTAATTTTAAATATATTAAATTAAATATATTGACAATCAATTGAATTATGACCGAAGTTTTGAAATAGCAGTTCCATTGTATTGTAGTAATACTATTAAAAAAAGTGGTCGGTCAATGGACGGTCCAAATCTCAAGTTCAGAGTTTGCTACTATGAGAGTGATGAGTTTTATTTATTGTTCTCCATCCCAATTACAGTTAATATAATTTGACCTTTTAACTAAGTTTCTAACCCCTCATATTCATAACGCGTTGTTCGGTTGAAATTTTTTAAAAAGCCCTCTTATTATATGCCAGATGTCCAAAGAAACCTAGTGAAAATAGAAAAAGGAAAATTCTGAAAATGGTGAACAGCTAGCAAAATAAATCCCAATTCTTCCCCGTATTATTATTATTTTTCACACGCATTAGAGATATAAAAAAAGGGTGAAAAAAACAAAAATGAAAAGATAATAAAAGGAAAGCTAAACCTTAGTATGACTTTTGTTTGTTTTCTAGTAAATTCCTTTTCGGGTTTTGGACTTTGATTGGGTTATCTGATTCGATTCCCGTCCATAAAGATAAAGGCACCGCCCAGGTTAGATCTGACCAGTCTTTCCATGCAATTGCAACCTCCTCCTTAGGTGGGTGTATTCAATGAAACTTTTAATGATTTTTAAAAACTTTTTGAAGTATGAGAATTTTATAAATTTTGTAAATTTTAAATGATTTCATAGATTTAATAGAATTTTAAAAATTTTCAGTGAGATTTTTATTCAAGATTTTTTTTGAATTTGTTGAGACTTTTATAGATTTTTATTTTAAATATAAAATAAACTTCATACAAAAAAATATTCTTAAAAATAATTCTTATCATGTCAATATAAACAAAATAAAGTTCTTTTGAATCTCAATAAAAATTTATAAAATAGATAAAAAACAATAAATTTTTTTTGTAATGTTCAATATGATCAAATTCTCAACATAATTTCACATGTTGGTTGCAATATAATCCCTCAATGCACTTTCTCTTTATTATTTTTTACTTTCAAAATATGGTCCAAATTCTTTCACATCTTCACATTTTCCTCATCAGGTTCAATTGGAAATTCATCAGAATGACATTTTTTGTGCAGAAAATTATGCACAAGCTAATACCAACTATGTTTTTGTACAATATAAAAATGGAGGAGTTGTTTTAAAAAATTGTAAATCTTAATTTAAATATTCCAAATATTCTATTTACTACATTTCTCAAAGAAGTATGACAAAAATTAAACAACTCATTTGAAGTTTCGGGATCACGACTATGACTAGCAAAATCTTGAAGTTGGTAATGGATACCATATCATGGAGCTAATAATTGATGCCGATTTGGATATCCACAATCTATGACAACATATTTTTCTAAACATAAAAAAAAAGAAAAAATTAGTGATTAACTTAAAACATATATTTTTGTAATTAAAAAAAAAGTCAAGTTGAAATATAAAAGGCAATAAAAATTTATACCATGTGGCATTTTAAGTCTGTTTTTCATAGTTAGAATGTGTCATAGGTAATTTGATTAAAATAAATATTACTTTTCTGTCCCATAAAAAATGATAATTTTATTTGATTTTTCACATCAATTTAAAAAATATAATCATATTATTAAAAATGTATATTTTTTATAAAATATTCCTAAAATAATCCTCTCGTATTGAAAAGTTTGAATATTAAAAATAATAATAAATTGTTGAAAAAGTACTTTTGCATTAATTAGATGTAGTTTTACAATAATTTATTCATTAATTATTATTTCAAATGTGTTTAATATTCTCATTTTAAATAATGTATTTTAGTCAACTAAATATATTATCTTTTTTAATAAGGAAACAAACCTATAATTTGAGGCAAATAAGAAAGGAAAACACGCTTGTCCAAAAAAAATTACTTTATACGTTCCAAATTGATAGACTTGTTTGATTTTTAACACCGATTAAGAAAATATAATTAATGTTATTTAAAATGTATATTTTTTATAAAGTATTCATAAAATACCCTTATCATTTATAATTTAATGCAATTTTTAGATATAAATAATCTCACTTTAAATAGGAATATTTTGGTCAACTAACAAATACTTATATTTTATCTTACATTCCTCATCCTTATATATATATATATATATATATTAAAAGTATGAGTTTCACTCAAAACACATCCCTAATAATTAAAGGCACTTTAGGGATGTGTTTTGATTAGGGATCCCTAACAATTTAATCATTCCATCTCATTTAAATTGTACACTTTATACTTATATAAGAATTAAAAAGAGTATTGAAAATAATTTGCTCTTAATTTGCTAGGTAGTGTATATGTATTAATCATTATAAATAAATACATTTTTTCAATAAATAGTTGACAACTCATCCAAATCTTTCATTAATAACAAGACTATAATTTTAAAAGTACGTACTAAAATTAGAAAGTAGACAATTGAAATGAAACATAAAAAAAACGTGAAAAATTGAAATAAGATGGAAGAAATATATTTTTGGACAAAAAGAAGTATTATCTCGGTTCAAAATTGGTTTCAACAATTTTATTTTAAAATATTCGAAATTGAATATTTATTTTTTTAAAATAAATATATTTTTCATAGAAACATTCGTTAACAACCATCTAACTTAATTTTAAACATTTATATATCAGTAACTCATGCGATCCACCATTAGTCAAATAGATAATAAATATATTATGATAATTTTCTCCAAGTTAAAAATATTTTTAATATTGTATTAAGACATCCAATTCCAATAAAAAAGAATTTTAAATACTCCATCCGCCTCAAAATATAAGTTGTTGAATGACTTTTGTGTTACCCTAAATATAAGTTATTTTACAATTTTCTAAAAATATTTTGTTGATTATTTCTAATATTACCCATGTCTTTTTATCATATTTTTATAATTCTAAAACTCTTGTTAAAAAGAAACATTCTCTCTTTCAAGAGACAAGTAATAATTAGAGAGAGAGAATAAATAGAATTTCAAGAAAATAAATAAATAAAAAATAAAAACAGTTTTAAAAGAAACAAAATTATTTAGTCTTTATAATTCTTTATCAATCGATTTATATTTAAGACTTATTCATAAGATACTTCGTTCAAACAAGGGGAACATTTTGGCTTTAACAAAAGTCTCTAGTCCAACTAAAGAGAGGAGGTGGTGGTATACCATCAATGATAAATTTAAATATTGATGGTCAGTGTTCTATCTTGATCTTGTAACTAAATAGTAAAGACACTGGATAAAAAAAAGAAAAAATAAAAAAGAAAAAAGAAAAAAGAAAAAAGAAAAATGAAAAATGAAAAAGGTAAAGAAAAAAAAGGGGTGGGGGAAATAACCTTATGGTGGAGGGAATTTGGGGAGGGCATTAGGCTCTCCAAAATTTCTGTAATAGGGCCTGTCCAGGAGGCACGTCCTTACATGACCAAGATATCAACCTGAACTCGGAACCTTCTTGTCAGTTCCGATTTTCAAACCGCACAAATCTTTGCTCAGCACCCACAAGAATATGTCAGATACCAACCTACCCCCAACCCAAGTCCCCCCCGCTTTATTTATGGTCACTGGCCAAGTCAAATGGGTCATAGCTCGCAGCTCATATATACCAAGAGATCTCTCATCCGTGTAGCCAGCCTGGAATACAAACGCCACTCGAGATTTCCTCTATAAAACCTCTGAAAAATCCTGCACATTCCAAAATATTAGTCTTCAAGAAAAAAATCTTGTCCTAGCTAGCATCTCATCATCTCAATTAGAGTCATGGGCCGATTTGTGCTAATTTTCTTGATACTAACTGGGATCTTGATGGTAGTAACAACCGCCGAGGGAAATGATGGATCAAAGATCTCAGAAGAGTTGCTGCAGCAGCCACCAAGGCTGAGGAAGATTCAAAGATTAATGGTTCACTTCTTGAAGAAGACAGAAAGTAGCATTGCTAATCCACCAGAATCAAATGGGGCTAACTCGGAGATGGAATCAGCCAATGATATTGAGGATGAAAAGGAGCCAAATACTGAAGCTCAAGCTCCAGTGGGAAGAAAGATATCAAGACATCACTCATCTGATAAGTCCGTAGCTGGTGGAGGTGTCATTATTGGTGGCCTTGTTACTGCTACGTTTGCTTCTGTTTACTGTTATATTCGAGTCACCAGAAGAAAAGATGGGGAAAAACATTAAATCCCAATACTAATGGAAGCGATGAAGGATTGGGAGATAAGAGTACTTGCAGTTATAGATAGTAGATTTTCTCTTTAATCTCACTATCTACCTAAAGAAGAATAGTAGATACAGATGTGAATAATAGGCTAGAATTAGGAAAGATTTGGCCATTAGGTTCCCATGGGTGGGAATTTGCTTCTTGTTTTTATGTTTGGGATGATGTTGTTTATAATCCATATAGTAAGGAGAAGCAATATACAAAGGTCATGTTATATTTTCTTTTGAGTTTTTTTTTTTTTAATTTTAAAAATAGTATTTTGAATCGATCTCATTTTTTGCATTTGTTCATATATTATGATGAGTAGTAACAATGTCCGGTCAAAGCGCAATAATTCGTGTTTCCCGTTAATGTTGGGGGATCGATCGAGTAGGGGAATTGCTTGTCCAAAGGCAATGTCCTTACAAAAAGGCAAAACCAAAGTTGAAATACATGGAAATTATAGTGAGGTGGATCAACGGATAACACCTATATCTAGGCCGTGTATTCAAGCAATGTAATTACCCTTCTTCTTTCTTAAACTTTATTAGGAGAGAAAAATAAAGAAAAATACTTATTTTTTTAAAAAATATTAAAATAAATAAAGATATAATAAGATATAAAATAATTTCTTTATAAGTATGAAATGACTGAAAATATTTTATAAAAATGGAAGAGGGATTATAATACATTATTTTCCTAACCCAATTAATACTATCACTCATAATATTGTGCTTTTGTTTAAAGAGAGCCTTCAAAGGAATTTGGCAAGGAAAGTCTAAAAAGAACCAAAAAAAGGAATAACTCTTAAATTGGTTACTTAGCAATTTTCTTTTTCCAAAAAAAAAAAAAAAAACAAAACTCTTTCATTGGTTTGAATTTGATTTGGCTGTTTTTGAAACTTTTCATAATCCACTACCGAATCAGTTTTCTTCTTCAGCAGCTTCTGGTCTCCAAAATCTTCCATATACTTCAGCCTCGGATGTTATTTCCCCCTTAAATTACACTAAAATCTCCTGAATATCAAGAAATTCACACCCACTAGAATTTGTATATCGCAATGGCCGATTCTTGTTCACACTGGTGGCATGCACCTTTCTATGTGGCCATGTCTATAGTCCTTGCATTTGTAATCACTACCACCATCCACGGCGGAGCTGACCATTCAACACCATTAGCCCAATCCCTCAAACAAAATCTCTCTATGAACGCTTCTCGAGCACTTAGAAGGCATGGTTTCCATGTCTTTGCCACTGTCCTCCAATTCTCTCCTGAGCTCTTTCTTTCATCCCCAGAAACAACCATTTTTGCAGTTCACGATTCCGCAATCTCAAATGCAACTGCCCCTCTTCAGCCATGGATGATGAAACCACTACTTCAGTACCACACTTCTCCCTCCAAGCTTCCCCTGAAAGAGTTGTTGAAGAAACATCAAGGCAATTGCTTGAAAACCCTTTTGGATGATAAGTACATCAAGATCACCAAGAATGATGAAGAGCAGGGCTTAATAGAGATAAACAATGTCTTGATTTCTGATCCTGATATGTTTGTTAATGGTCCATTTTCAGTTCATGGCGTTCTTGGACCTTTCTCTCGGCTAGATTTTCATGGTGACATTGATCTTGACTGGAACTTCATTCATTCCCCAAACTGTGATGATTTCGGTCATAATCTTGTTGCAAAGTCCAAAATTAGCTTAGAAGAGTGGTCAGAAATGGTCGGGGAGCTTAATGCTGAAGGATTTGTGTCTTTTGCAATTGTACTGCACTCTGTTCTTGATGGGATTTTTCAAGATTCTGCAAATTTGAGCTCCGTTACCATCTTGGCTCCGCCATATTTTGCTTTCACTTCGTCACCGTTACCGCTGATGGAGAGAATTGTGAGGCTTCATATACTTCCTCAGAAGTTTACCTACAGAGAGCTGGCTCAGAAATCATCATTGAGAACGCTAGTGCGAGATAGAGATCTCAAAATCAACAAGGATAAGTTTTCTCAGGTTTTGGCCATTGATCAAGTGGAAATTATACAACCAGATATCTTCTTAGCCGACAAATTCATCATTCATGGAATTTCCCGCGGTCTTGAAATGGAGGAGATTTCTGGTTCATTCTGAGTAGTATTCTTCAAATTCTTCTGTGTAAATAAATTTGAACAATATTCATATTAATGGCTTGTAATTCTGACATTCAGTGATGAAAAATGTGTTACTTAACACTCATATGTTCATGTTCTACTTTTGTTGTTTTATCAAATTTTGGATTCCATTCATGTCAAATCAAACGCTTTGTGCATCACTATAGACTAGTAAAAGCAGATGGAAATGTTACATAGAAGCTTTCATAAGTATAGTTGTTTAAGCCATAAATTGCAAGATCTGTATATAGTAGTTGTTTAAGCCTATGCCCAGCTTCCATTAGAGGGAAATGAATGTCAGTACTTAGAAGGATATTGCTGCTTCTGTTCAAAGAAATTGTTAAAGATTTTTTGTTGGAAATAGTAGGCTTGTGAAGACGATCCATGATACATGATGAAGATAGCATAACAAAATATAGAGATTAAAGAATTTAAAATTCCAGGCTAATTATTGAGACTATCAATGTTAGAGCAGACCTGCAGAGGAACACTGCCATTGTCCTTTCAATTGTTCTTACTTCATATTTAGAAAAATCCTAGTTCTATTTAGAACAATCATATTGAAGAAGTATTCATCATTTTTCTTTCCCCAAGGGTAAATTCAATGTCCAAGGTAGACCTACATTTAGAACGTAAGGAATTAGTGAGACCCGCTTTTGCTTTTGATTTGCTGGTAACGAAACCGTCATAGAAAGCAGAAATTTGAAGATTACTTTCACTGAGTTATTGAGCCTGATCGAGCATGTTTCACATGAAGCTGTTATGGTAGAAAACGATTTATGTTATCAAGGTATTTCTATTAACTATTCCAATATACTTTTAGCACTATAAAGGGTACAATACCTATTGGTCTTGCTCCAGAGCTTGCACTCGTCAGGTCTACTTAAGAGAAGACTTACAGAATAATTCTCCCAGTCGACGTTTTCAATCATAATAGAGGAGCTTGGAGTGGCGATGAATTTGCTTTTGCTTTAGACTCCAGTTGATAGTTATTTGCCCTTCTGTTTCCTTTAGTGTCAAATTGGGTGTATTCAAAGTTTTGTTTGCTTTTATGAAACCCTCAGATGACTGCAAGATGCACAGTGTGCCATCCAATTCCAATCTCAGTTCAAAGTGCTGGAAGACCAATCGAAATATATGTGCCATTCATTGCTGATGCATAAAAACTCCAATAAAACAAAGACACAGTCCTGAAAACCATAACTGCAAGAACTAATATATGAAGCAGATGATTTAGTGCTTGATTGCCAAAATCAAGCGGATCAGTGAGAACTGAAGGAAAGATTTTGTTTCTGTTTCTTTCTTTCTGAAATTTACTTCAGTTACCAAACAGGAAAAAGACTAACAGATATCAACAAACAAATCAGGGGAGATGTGAAAAGCCTTTTGTACCCCAAGAAGCACGCGTTATTGCTGTCAATTTTTGGACCAGCCTGAAATAGTTGAGTTGAAGGATGATGTTGCAATAATGAGTTAGATTCTTCTTAAACATGAGCCACTGCTATGTATTACCATTGTGGCATGAGGAATTTAGCTAAAACCACTCTTGAAAAAGTGATTTTTCAGGGGAGAAGCTTAAAATTCCAGAAGTTATGAGTTTCAGTATCTCAACCTACCAAAGCTGAAATTGTAAAAAGTATCTTGAAGCAACTGAATGCAGATGACTGTGGATGCTCCCTATACCTGTCTAGCAGAATAGAATTTCTGATTTACTCTCAGAAGAGACATACACATACCTAATTGTCTTTGATGATGTGTTTCGAATACTGATGGTTAATGGGACCAGATATCTAGTGTGTTACCCAAGAAGAGAGAGAGAGATTGTGTGATAATTATATCTAGTACTCAAAAGAATGGAAGTCAAGGAAGCACAAATTCATCAGCCAAGACTTCTTGATGACACACAGAGCTAGGATCTGTTCTGTGTGGTCACATCCAGACATACTGATTCTCAATTAGTAGAAATAGGATATAGATTGTGCAAATATGTGGTGGTCTTCCCCTGGAAATCAAGACCTTGGGAGATTTACTATTACTAGTGGGTCGGTCTTTTCCAGTGTGGGATCAGATCTGCAATTGTTTCCACAAAAAGTTGGTAGCTGCAGAGCGCAAGAGCTCCAATGGCACAAATGTGTATTGTTTCTTTATGTTTAAGCTATGATGAGCTCCCAGTCCAACTAAGAATTGCCTGTTGTGTTTTTCAATTTATCCAGAATATTTTGAGATTGATGCTGAACAGCTGATTCATTGGTGGCAAGAGCACAGAAACTGCTCTAGAATCAACTTTTGATTGTTCGTCAGAGCATATCAGTAGATGCTTCATTGAAGTTTGCAAGAGAAGAAATTTTGATGGTAGAGTTTATACATGCAAGGTTTATGACATGGTATGACAATTAAAATTACACAAACAGAGGATTTTTGCAGCTCTCATGATGACCGCAGACACATTACCATTGAGCCTTTGTTGATTGGTGTCACAAATAAGACTTTGTTCCAGTCCCTTCATGGAAACTCAAAGTTGAGGGCATTACTTTTGACCACAGCCTGTTGTATTGGTTTCTATAGGAATATTGAGTTGGGCAAAGTCAAGCCTCTCAGAGTGCTGCTGAACCTTTCAAATGGTATAGTGGATAGTTTAGAAAGACTTCTGGTACTGAATTTCTTCCCTTAAATGTATAGTTATTTGAACCTTGAAAGATTCAAATGTTATCCTTTGTTCCAGAGTCATTGAGAAACTTAGTCTCCTAGTATTGATCCTGGGAGAATGAAAGAACCTGCAAATGTTGCCCAATTGTATCATACTCTTCTAAGATTAAATGTCTTGGATATTTTGGCCGTCTTCAATTTCTACCAGAAGGATTCTGTAGACTCTCCAATCTTGAGGAGCTGCATGAACGGAGAATAACTGAATACTGATCTAGCCAAAACTGAATGTTGTTGCTTTGGTGAGCTCAAGAGTCTAACTGAACTTTGCGTCTTGCAAGTTGACACAACAGAAGACACAATTAAGGATCAGGAGTTAACTGTATTGGAAAAGATCACAAGCTAAAGGTGTTCTAAATTGATGCAGGTGATTTTGAAGATGATAACACATTGTGGAAGTTCGATAGCTTAACCCCCCCCTCCCCCGGGAGCGAAAGTCCTTTCCAGAGCTGTAAATGTGAAAAACTACACTATCATGGATGAATCCCAAATGATTTCCGCAACTGCACTTTCTTTTTATTGAAGACTTGAGAATTAAAGGAATGCACGCCAAAGACAAGAAGTTTGTCTATGAAGTTTCACAAAACACCAGAAAAAAGGGATGCTTGAATAGAGTACTTGGAAGTTAGCCAGTGCAATGCATTTCACAGATCTTTCCTTGCAATATGAGGGATCAACAATTGGACCTTGGGAGAAAATGAAAAAGGATCAAAGGTTTGAGTATGCTTTGCACTCAGGAAAATTGATATGTATAAACAAAGCATTGTAAGAAATCACTTGAAAGCCTAGAATCAACAGTATCACATATTTGAATGCTTTTAAAGGGATTTTGTGTTTTTCTTGAAGGTTCGTACCTGTAATAGCAGTACTTGATGATTTGTTTGATTGTTTCATGCCTTTGATAGTATTAGCAGTGTGTGAATGGACTGATATTTAACTGTAATTGCTCTTGAGGAATATGCAATCTTGAGGTCAGTGTTCCATAATATTCTATATCTATATTTGTAGCACTGTGGAGTGTTTACATAATGAACTTGGAGACCTTTTACAAAATAAATATTACATATTTAATATTAGATGTCATTTTCTTTTATAAAAACTTCTTTTGTTCATATATTTTAATTTTTATATGTTAAATGTAATTCATGTTTCCTGGACGTAAATATTTTCATATTATCAAAATTCTCTAATTATGCTTATGTAAGTATATTTTAACGAGGTGTCGCTAAATAACACACTTTGATTATATTTAGGACAATATTACTCTTTTATAATTTTAAATCATTTTTATAAGTTTTGATTGCATTTCTTACATAATAATGGAACTTTTTACAATTTGGAACAATATCCATCAATATATAGTATTTTTGAGAAAAATTTCATCAAAACCTTTGAAAGATTTAAAAAAGTTTATTTTTTCATTTAAACAAAACTTCGTTCCGTAAATGTATATACATATTTGATAAAGAAGTTCTATTTAACATTTTATAGAACTCTTTAAGGGATTTGACGACTTGTTACACGGAACTCATATTTTATTTTATTTTAATTTATTTTTATAATTTTATTATGTATTTAAATAATAATTTATTTATTATTACTCATGTATTTCTTCATTTTTAATATCATAATTTCTTAATTAGATTATTTTTTATTATGAATAAAAATTTTCATTATTTAAATTTAAGTTTCATCATTACAAAATGATAAAAATAAATTTATATGTAATAAAAAAAAGAATATAATTAAGAAATTAAGGTACCTCTTTTAATTTGTGACAAAAATATGAGCATGGGTAGTCCTTAATGAGTTTTGGGAGTTAGTTACAAGGAATGTCTTTTGTTTTATGCCTTTCTTAATTTGTGACATAAGGAAGTTAGTTTTAGTCAATATTTTTTTTTTCAATAATATGTCAAATGCATTAT
Source organism: Apocynum venetum (assembly GCA_019593545.1). Classification (NCBI taxonomy): domain Eukaryota; kingdom Viridiplantae; phylum Streptophyta; class Magnoliopsida; order Gentianales; family Apocynaceae; genus Apocynum; species Apocynum venetum. Next base: position 11,844 of record SRSM01000800.1, on the reverse strand, counting down.
ATAAAAGTTATATTAAAAATTTTTGCTAATCAAATATTCACTACTTTTCTTTTAAAAAGATACTAATTACTTTTTTTAACTAAAACACGTTTACTACTTTTATTTTGAAGTGTATTTATGTTGAAGATTTGCCTACATTTGTGTTGGTTAGTAGCTTTAGAATCTCAATTTTTGGGCCCTATTGTTGCTTTTCATTTATTTTTGGTTTATTAATTAAGATTTTGTTAATTCAAATTACTTTTAATCACTTAAATTAAATAGTTTAACGAGATTAATTCTTATGAGTAATTTCAAAATCTCATATTTTCTAATGTGATTGTGATTGAGACTTCCATGTAGTACGTTTTCGTGAAACAAACTCTATAATATGGGTGAGATTTGGTTGAGTTAGAAGAATAGAGATATTTTTGTAAGGAAAAATGTGGAATTTAGTAATTAAATGTGTGATTTAACAACAATCCTCAGTTAAAAGGGAATTTTTTTAAATGTAAAATATTCACATATCGGAAACGACGTCGCTGAGAATTCATCTTCATCGTCGGCGTCTCTCTCTTTCTTCCATTTCTTGAGAGATGAATGAACAGCAATGGAGAAACACATCCAAATCTTTCTGAACAAGCTCTCCTTCGCCAGCATCGCCATAGGCACCTTCACACTTCTCTTCCTCTTCCTCCAAAATCCCACTACCTGCGTTGGTCCCCCTACCTCTCATCCCTATTCCAAAAGGGCTGTCCATAGATCCTTCCCAAAATCCACCTGCGACTACAACCACCGTTTTTTCACCTCTCTGGACAAGCGTAACAAACGCCTTTGGTCTTCCAAGACATGGGTTCACACTGTTCATTCTTATACTGCTCTCTTTTCATCTCTTCAAGCTCAAGCTTCAGCCCACAAACTACATCGGTTGTCCAACCATTCTCGGGCCTTGATCGTCTCCGCCGGCCCGGGCCATGCTGTTATGGCTTTGAAAAATATGGGGGTTGCTGATGTGACTGGGGTGGAGGTTGTGGAGTCCCTTCCTTTGGTTAACCGTTGCGACCTTCATAATTTGCCTTTTTTCGACAATGTGTTTGATTTTGGGTTTAGTGGGTATCTTGATAGGGCCCTGTTTCCGGCCCGGTATGTTTCAGAGATGGAGAGGACGGTGAGGAGTGGAGGAGCTTGTGTCGTGGCTGTTGAGGAATGTGGAGATGAAGAAGTGAAGGAAATTGTAAAACTGTTTAGTAAATCACGGTTTCTTGATGCCCAAAATGTAACCATAGCTGGCGAATTAAGAACTATAATTGTGATGAGAGTTGAAAAGTGAGATGCAGGGGTTCCATATACTTCCCAATACCTGTGCATCTGTTTATTCAATTTCTGTAATTATTATTATTTATTTGTTGGAATTTGCTATTATGTTATGTTGATCATGAAATGTACTTCTAGTAGGTTCTGGTTTTATTATTTTATCTTGATCATAACATTCATGAAATGTACTTGATAATTTGTTGTCAAGTTGAATTTAATGGGAGTGTTGTATTATGGGCATTTAATTTTTTCAAAATTTGATCTTTGAGAAATATGATTGTGTAAGTGTTTATGTGGGAGACTTCCTAACTTGTGATCTGAATAGATGATGTGATATTTTATGCATTTGCATTTGTTGTAAAGGTTGGGAGAACTTGGTAACATTTCTGTAGGTCTTGTTCTTTACTGAATAACATCCTATTGCAGGTAAATTGTCATCCAAGTTTGTTTGCCCTGTTGGCATGTCAAGATAATCTTCAGAATTCATGTGAATAAGATGCATGGGGAGTTAATTTATGGAACACTAAGACTATAAAAGTACTGAACACCAGGGAAGTTGTTGAGGGTTTGGATTACTGTTGGTTGTTCTCTTGGTACTCTTTCAAGTGTCTATTCAAAATTATAGTACACAGTGAGAAAAAAATGTGTTTAGAGATCATAGATTGCTTGGAGTTTATATTGAATTTTAGGAGTGTGGACTGTCTTCTTGTAAATTATGGTCCTAGCTAATTGCATTCATCTTCTATTGCTAATATGCTGGTATTCTGTGAAGGAAATTTGATAGGATCAGGCATGTATATTGTTGCATAGTTATCAAAGATGACTATTGTTTAATTCTTTAAATCGAGATTTGACGAGGAATGGGGAATGAAGTTTTCCATATGCTTCTCCCCCCCCCCCCTCCTATTGGATTAGATGTATCTAAAACTTTATATTTTAGTGGAAATTCAGAGTCATGGTAGAGACTGATGAATCATATTGTATGGTCTACACTGATTTTACATTATCATTTGTCCACCTTTGAGATACCTATTGGAAAATGTATTTGTTTCAGTTCAATGAGCTCAACTCAAGGCGCCCTGGGGTTTAGGGGGTCAGGGGAGTTGGAGGTAATAGAGATTTTGGTGTGATCTGCTTTCACTAGGTTCATGAAATCCACTTCTGAAACTTGGGTTCTGGAATATTTTGGGATCTGAACAGTAGAGTACTAACATATCTAGCTTTTAAAAGTCGGTCTACAAATTAGGATATTGTTTGTTTGTTAGTTTTTTTTTTCCTTCTGGAGATCATATCTACAGAATCATATACGTTGGCTTTTCACTGATCATATTGTTTGAGCCATAGGATAATTGTCGGACACTGCATTTGCTTCAGTTCTTGAGCTCAGATCAGCGAGATTTGGGGGTTCTGGGGTGTCCATGGTGTTCAAGGGAATAGGTGAACTAGATGGGCTCGAGTTGATTTCATAAGGTTCATGAACATCACTTCTAAAACATGGATTTAGGAATAACTAGGCATCTGAGAACTATAGTGTAATGGGTTGCTAAAGGTCAGATAGCAAGGTAATGTATTACACGTTTTCTTGAAATCATGTTATTGAGTTATAGAAACCTGTCTAGATTCTGTTGAAGCATGTTATTTCTAGATCAACTCTAGTACCTGGCTTTAGGTTTTGCATTAACTCGCTATGGGCAGATTTGCAGCTTAAGGTTCTGAAGTAACTTTGATGAAGTTTTGCATTCTTTCTTTTCTTTGTTTTGATAGGGATAGTAGTAAAGAAACGGTTATATTAAGAGAAATACTTAATAGAACAGTGTATCATAGAACTCGTCTTGTTTAAATTTTTTCTTGTATTGAAATGTGCTAAGGCGTTTTAATTTCTTTCATAATGAAAAAAATTGCTCGATTCCGATCAACTAATTGAGAATCTTCTCATTAACACTGCAACTTATATGCCCTTAAATGCGTGTATTTTAGCTTGTGTTGGTGACATCTACTTCGAGAAACTGGTTTATGATTCAGTGGTTCTGACTATAAATTGTCCATGTTTGGATGCATTCTAAAGGTATTAACAGTTTACTGTGGGTAGTATCAGGAGCCATCACGATCCCAGAAAGCAATAGAGAGAAGAACCAACACTGTTATAAAGAAGTCCTTTGTCAAAATATGATCTGTCCAGGATTAGTCAACTTGAAGCATTAAAAAATCACAAAGTTCACAAACCATCAGAGGCGAAAGAGTTTCCTATTGGTCTTAATTCATTCATCTTGTTTGTTTTTTCTATCATTCTTCATAAAAAAATCTGTGCATTTCAGTTTTTAGCTCTCTTACTCGTGTTCTATTCATGTTACTTTCATTGTGAAGTCCTATAAGATTCTTGAACTTTGGATGATTTGTGTGAAAATACTTGGTTTTCGTGGGTATGAGAAGTCTTCCCATAGATTTTATATTCTTTCTGATACAAGAAAAGGGAACAGATGCATACTTTCTAACCCAATGCTGGATTGCTAAAAGATGGCAACACTTTGCAGTCATGTTTCTTTTGGATCTTCATGGGATGACTCGTAATGTTTTATGGATCTTTAAAGAAGAAAGTTTTTTCAAACTGTCATGTTTCTTTCTGACTCTTCATGGGATTACTCATAGTTTTTTGATTTCCTTCCTGTCATGCATACATGGACTATTGCATCAGATTCTTATCAAAACAGCCAAAATTACCTCAGCCAGAGGAACATGACCAAGCCATAAATCAAGCCTGTGTTTATAACTTGATCATACAATAACTGCAATTGTTGATCTATGCTGAAGCTGTTTATGTAAAAGTCTGAAGGGAGGAAGTGGTCTCCTTTGTGTCAATAGTCCATGCTTTTCCTTTCTTGCATGACATATTATTGTCTTCTATGGTTTCACTAGCTTATGACAAACCTTAAATATGATTCCAGTACTTCAGAAGCGATATGATTTTTTTAAAAAATATTTTTATGTCGTTGGTTTCTAGCCAAACTCGACTAATCTAGGGGGAATGTCGATTACAGCATGAATTTGCACAAAAGGGTAAATCGAATTCGTAACCTCAAGTCAAGTGCCGAATTGCAATTGATGTCAAGTGAGGAATTGCAATTGAGGTGATCAACTGATCTAAGTTAACTTGGACGATATGAACCAATTTGTACATACGACCATTGTAATGGCTGACAATTCATTCATCCAACTCAACCATTTTGCATCTCATTAGTTACTCTCTTTTTTTGGATGAAATCATCTCAATCATAACTTCTTTATCAGTGAGTTGAGAGTGATACTTCCAAGTCCCAACTCGTCAAGCAATGAACAATAAATAGATTTGCAAGAGTTAATTGAGTTGGTTAATGGTTAATCACAACCAAGTTAACCTCGTTGATAGGTACTACTACATCATTAATAATTTAATCACACTGCATTCCTTTGGTATGTTCATCCTATTCATGCAAAACAAATAAATATTGTTTGTTCTGTATTGTTGGAGTTTTTTTTTTTTAAGTTGCTATAAAAAATACTTATGTAAAAGAATAATTAAAAACTGTTTTAAAAACCGTTCTAAGAGTATTTTGGAAGCATTTTTAGGGTAGTTTTTTCAATTTTGTTTTAAGTTAAAGTGATGAGCAATTGTCTAATTGATATCAATTTGGAAAAATGGTTAGACTTTTTTTACGTAAAATAGAAAATAAATTTATATCAAATATAATAAAATATAAAAATTTGAATTATTTTAAACATCAAGTCTAGCAATTATTTTCCGAACTAATTCGAGATCTCCCCTCTTCTAAATTACGAGTTAAAATAGAATTGATTTATTACCATTTATCACCTCTTTCTACTATACCATTTCTACATAGCAGTTCACTTTATAACAGGAATGCGCCCATGGCTCTGAATCACTCCCTCCATAGGGTAGTGCCATCTTTATCATGTTTATCTCTTTCCTCTCTTGCCTCAATATTGGGACCTTTGGATCCGAGACCGTTAGCATTTCTTGAATTTCCCGCTTCCAGATTCAAGACTTTTGAGAGTTGTTATTCTTCGTTGTCCCTTTTTGCTGATCATCCTTATTACAGTATCAATTATGTCTACAGCATGACTGATGAGTTCCATTACACAGCTCTACTGGAAAAATCAAATAACAGTAGCCATCTGAATCAAATCCATGCCCAACTTTACGCTGGCGGGCTTCAAAATAATGGATTTATAATCACCAAGTTTATCCATGTTAGCTGTAATCTTGGAGAAATTAGTTATGCACGTAAGGTGTTTGATGAATTCCTTGAGCCATATGTCTTCTTATGGAATGCAATTATTAGAGGATACTCTGGCCACAACATGCTGGTTGAAGCTATTGATATGTATAATGCAATGCAACAGGCCTATGTAAGCCCAGATTCGTTTACATTTCCTCACGTGCTTAAAGCTTGTAGTGGATTAATGGCTATTAGATTTGGCCAAGCAGTTCATGGACAAGTTTTTAGGCATGGATTAGAGACGGATACGTTTGTCCAAAATGGACTTGTGGCGCTCTATGCTAAATGTGCGAAAATTGATGTAGCTCGGATTGTTTTTGATGGGTTAGATGAAAGGAATGTCGTATCTTGGACCTCAATGATTTCTGGATATGCTCAGAACGGGCAGCCTACGGAGGCATTGAAGATTTTTAGTGAAATGAGGGGAAGGAATGTTAAACCTGATTGGATTGTATTAGTTAGTGCAGTGAGGGCTTATGGTGATGTCGAGGACATAGAACAGGGTAAATGTGTTCACGGTTTGGTGATAAAAATGGGACTTGAATATGAACTGGACTTACGGATAGCATTCATGGCTATGTATGCAAAATGTGGGCAGGTATTAATTGCCAAATTATTATTTGACCAACTGGAGGTTCACGATGTTATTTTGTGGAATGCAATGATTTCGGGATTTGCTAAAAATGGTCATGCTGACGAAGCCATAAAGCTTTTCCGCACGATGATAATGAAGAATATCATGCCAGATTCTGTAACGATGAGGTCTACTATCTTGGCTTGCGCTCATGCTGGGTCACTTGAGCAAGCGGGATGGATGGATGACTATGTCTATAAAAGCAAGTATAGGGATGATATTTTGTGAATACAACTCTTATTGACATGTATGCAAAATGTGGTAGTGTAGAATTAGCTCGTACAGTATTTGACCGGACCTTAAACAAAGATATTGTCCTATGGAGTGCAATGATAGTGGGCTATGGATTGCATGGTCAAGCTAGAGAAGCTATTGATCTTTTTTATGCAATGAAGAGTTTTGGGGTGTGCCCTAATGACGTTACATTTATTGGGCTCCTTACAGCATGTAAGCATTCAGGTCTTGTACAAGAGGGATGGAAATTTTTTCACAGCATGGGAGATTATGGTGTTGAGCCTCGCCACCAACATTATGCTTGTGTGGTTGACTTGCTTGGCCGAGCTGGATGTTTGGAAATGGCTTATAATTTTATTCAGAGGATGCCAATTGAACCAGGTGTGTCAGTATGGGGAGCACTCTTGAGTGCTTGCAAAATCCACCGCCATGTTACATTAGGAGAATATGCTGCTGATAGACTCTTTTCTTTAGATCCGTCAAATACAGGGCATTATGTGCAGCTCTCAAATCTGTACGCTTCAGTCTGCATGTGGGACGGAGTAGCAAAGGTCCGAGTTCTCATGAAGGAGAAAGGATTGACCAAAGACTTGGGACATAGTATGATTGAAGTAAAGGGAAAGCTTGAGTCATTCCGCATGGGAGACAAGTCTCATCCAAGGTCAGATGAGATTTATAAGGAGCTTGATATATTGGAAAAGAGGTTATTGGAGACTGGATTTGTTCCAGATACAGAGTCTGCTTTGCATGATTTAGACACTGAAGACAAGGAGGTCTCTCTGTGTAACCATAGTGAGAGATTGGCAATTGCTTATGGGCTCATTAGTAGTCCTCCAGGGACAACTCTCCGGATCACAAAGAATCTTAGGGCTTGTGTTAACTGTCATTCAGCCACCAAGCTGATATCAAAGCTTGTGAACAGAGAAATAGTTGTTCGTGATGCAAACAGGTTTCACCATTTCAAAGACGGATACTGTTCTTGTGGAGATTTTTGGTGACAAGATTACTTAAATGTGTCATCTTGCCTGTTCTCTGGTTATACTCAGTTGAAGCCTAATCAAAATGATTTGACACAGTTTTCTGTCAAGATGCCTATGGAGTAAATTATCACACAATCAGCAAGAATACTATTTTTTTTTTGGTCAAGAGGACCATTATAAGACTGGAGTGCCTATTCATTCTACTTGCAAAAACTGAAGTATTCACAGGTCTTTTTTACCTATTGGCAGCAAGGGAGTTCAAGTCCTTAGCTTACGAAGCCATAGGAAAGCTGAATCCATTAAAGAGACATGCCTATCCAAAAACTGTAGCTTCCAATTCCTATCCACGATTAGCTTCCTCTAGGACTGTTCCCTCACTGTTTCAGATGAATAGTGTTATTTCTCCCATAGGTATCGTGCCTAACTTAACCTGTCCCGTAACTTGTGGATTTTCCAGTCCAAAAGATATCAGGTAAAGCAAGTGCACAGCTTAGATATGTTGTTTTATGTAACAGTTATAGCAATTTTCAAAGAAAGAAAATGTACAAATCTGTTCCATTCTAATATTTCAAGATTTTGCTTTTTAAATGTCTTCTTTGCTGAAAATATATTAAAACTTCGAAAACTCATGTTAATAATATAGGTCAAGAATACTAATTGTTTGTATTATTATAGAGGTTGGCCAAATAATGAAATAGGTTGGGTCCTAAAAGTGTTTATTTTATTTTGTAGGTTAGAAAAGAAAAGACTCTAGGGAAAACAATCGTTTGATAAAAGTTTAAAAAAAATCTTCAAAATGTATTAATATTTGCACATTCTTTAATATTTTAATCGCGAATTGAATTTCGATGATAACAAATTAATTGATATGTTAATCTTGATTTAATTTTTTTATATTATTTCAATTTTTATCGAAAAAAGCAATATGATTTTCTCGAACTCATTTACTTTGGATTCGATTGGATATGATTTTCCTGTCTTCCCATTCTCGAACTCATTAATTCGGATTCAATTAGATTAGATTTTTCTATCTTCCCACCAACCAAACGAGCCCCGGAACAATAGTTATAATGAAGTACAAGGACCAAGTTGCAAACTTTTCTTTCTTCAAGCCGAGTGATTTTCACCCATTATATATAGTCGATGGACCAACTTCATCACCTCCGCTCACGTCCTTTTGTTTCCCATGGAACCACCGAGCCGTTTTTTCTTACCCATGGCGTTGCCACCGACCGGTCGTTCCATCGCCGCCCACACCGCCGCCACTATAGATGACTTGCCTGAAAGCATCCTCCTCCATATCCTCACTTTCCTCCCAATGTACGACGCCATTCGTACCAGCTCTATCTCTCGAAGATGGCGTTACCTCTGGCATTCAATCCCTTCCCTTTCTCTAGAAATGCGGCATTTTCCGCATCTGAGCCGCTCCTTCTCCAAAACACAGCGAATATTTTCCAACTTCGTCAGCCAGACGCTGTTGCTCAAGCAGACTCATTCTCCCCTGAACAAGTTCTCTTGGGTTTTCCTGGTTCTAAACGCAATCATCGACCCCTCATCACCTCTTGGATTCGATATGGAATCAATTCTGGAATTACTGAATTGGAAATTGATTTCTACGATGAAATCTTCATCGGCCGAATAGGTGGAAACCAGATTGCTTTAAGTTCGATTTTCTATATATTATGGATAGCCCTGTTAAGACTGTTAAATTCTGCTATTGTCACATTACCGTACCTTCTCCAAATTCGACCTTTTGTGGTCGTTTTTTGTCACTTCAGTCGATATGCCTTGTGGGTTTTGAGTTAACAGATACAATGATTTCGGATTTGCTAACTCTATGCAAAAATCTTGAAAAGCTTTCTCTTGACCGATTTCGGGGTGCAAAAAAATTGAAAATTTGTCACCCTAAACTCAAGGAGTTGAAAGTAGGGAACTTCCGATCGGAAGCTGGAGACGAATTGGAATCATCTATTGAGATTTGCTCCCCGAGTTTACGGATGATAAGTATTGTTGGTCTTTATGTTAGGAATTATTGCTTTAAGGAAGTGCCATCGTTGACTGTAGCTGAGGTGGATTTTCCTGGAATACAAGAGAAGGATTATGGTAATTGGGAAAGTGTGGTAAATCTGCTAAGTGGTGTCCAATGTCTCAGTGTCCAAAATCTGTGGATAGGGGTAAATATTTTAACTTTGTTCTCCTGAAATTTGTGATTTACTCCTATTGATTTTCTTGTTGGCTTGCAAATGCATTTTTTTTCTTGTACCCCTGGGAATATTTGATATGAATTTCATGCATTCTTTTTCTTTGCTTGAAATATGTTTACTGCATGCTGTGATATTTAATCAGAAGAATACTCCTGGTGAATTTTTCTGTGGTTGAAATAGGAGCTAACGAACGAACATATCATTTAAGAGAATATGAGAAGCTATAATATTTGGAACTTCATGTCTTGTGATTAGTGATCACCCATCCATAAGAAGTAAAACGTAATCAGTACTTCACCCTTTAAACATTTTAAAATAATCCGCAGTCAACTTGTGAAAATATTTCCTTTTCTTTCAGTAGGATTTCAAAGGGTTAGATGCCCTGAGTGTATGTATTATCATGCCAGGAAGAGTATATAACTCATACCAAATTAATGGGATTGAGTTATATGTCATTTTAAAGAAATAGGGCATAAAGTATCCCTCTTATATCACAATGGGGGTAATTAGCCACAAGTAAAAGTTTAGGGAATGCTTCTCATTTACTGAACTGCAATTGGGTAATACTTGGAATTAATCATCTGATGCCAATAACTAAAGAGGAGTTTCAAGGTGTGTGTTTTTTTTTCTTTTTTTCCCTGTTCTTTTCCACTTAAAGATTGTTTCAAGATTTTTTTATATTTTTTTTAATGCTGATACAGCACAACGCACATATGTGAGTAAGCAAAATGCATGTTCTTGAAAATCACTTTCATGTCAGTTTCTTCATGGATTCTGAATGAATACAAGCTCTAGCCTCTATGAGCTTTCTCTGGGTCTTATTCTGGAACTTCTCTTAAATGCTAAACAGCTTACCAAGGTTAGCAGCAGAAAAGTTTGTAATTATCATGCCCAAGTTTCGAGTTGCACCATCCTCAACATGCAATTTAGCTGCATTTGTTTAGGTTGCTAGATTTACTTACTTCCTACAGCTATTGAAACTGTTGAAGCCACAAAATTTTTCGTAGATGAACTCAAGCAATTTACCAGCCTGTAAATATACTTGAAGTTGAAATAGACATGTATGGGAAGAATTGTTAACATAATCAGATGGTGTAGTTGTAATTTTGAATTTTATCAAAAGATGCTTATGCAGTCAAATGGCCAACCAATGAAAGTTGTCCGACACCGGCTGCTGTCTGAAACCAAAACCTGTTCAAAATCTGATAACCTCTACCATAGGAAAAGAGGGATGATTCACATATGAAAATGTAAATATGGTATATTTTTTATAGTAAATAATATGCTTGCATACATGAAATTAGAATAATTCCAATGAAATAATCTTATTGTATACTGGTCATTTAACTACTCTTGTAAGCAGCTCTTCTTTCTTGTATTGCATTTAACATCTGTACTGAGACGTGATTGGAGGCATTTATTAGCTGCTGGTATGTCATATTTTCCTATTTTGATAATTTTCTTTGTCAGCTGACACATTCTTTTATAGGCATAGGTGTTTGAATTCTGATTATTGATTTTCGGCCTTGAACTATTATGAGCCCTATATTTTATTTTAACCTTTTAAATATCAGTACTATTTTCGATTTCATGCTCTCATTTTGGACCTTCCGATCAGTCAAATTTCTTTTCCGACAAAGATGACATCCACCTTCAATTTTTCATTGGTATTTTCGGAAAAAATTAAAAAGCAATCCCTATGGCTTTGTCAACCTTTCTTCTTCTTCCCTATCTCTTTTCCCTTCTTGGCTCTTCTCTTTTTTCAATCCCAATCCTAGATTGGCGGAAGATCAATTGTGTCCTTCCATTCTTGCACTTTTTTTTTGTGGAGAGAAAGTTTTAAACTATATCAAGGAGAAGACATATGAGGATTTGGACGAAGAGAGGCAGGCAAGAAGCGGAAAGATGGGAAAAAGAAAAGAGTCGAAGAAACGATGAGGAGTTTTTAATTTCTTTCCAAAAATCCCCCCAAAATTGAGAGTAGATGTTATTTTGGCCTGAAAAACAGTTTTACTGATCAAAGATCTAAAATAAGAGTGTGAAAAAAAATAATGTGTTTTAAAAGGTTGAAATAAAAATAAGGCTCGTACTATAAATAAAAATAATTTAGGGTCGAAAATTGATAATATTCTGGTGTTTGAATTCTTGGATTGATTATCAGTTTGGCTGTTAAGGTGCTGGTATTATCTATTGATTCTCTAGATTGTATGTAAAAACTTTGACAAGTT
>SRSM01000799.1:0-35142 GCA_019593545.1 Apocynum venetum | reverse complement strand
TCTAAATAGAGATATTTTAATAAACTAAAAAATACATTGTATTTTAATACACAACAAGAAAACAGGGCATTTGCGAGGGACAATTCCGTCTCTAATCCATAGCTGACTAAGTTTTTAGACAGATTAGAGACGGAACAAATCCGTAGCTATAAATGACCATTCTAATAGCTACGGACGGAAAATCCGTCTCTATCTCCCAGGAATTAGATAGGGATAAAAATAATGAAATTATGGTCAAACGAGGAAAGGTGCATCGCAATTCCGTTGCAATTTGACACGAATTGGCGATAGTTTTTTTTTGGAATTATATTTATTCACAAATAATCCCTAGCTAATCCATATCTGATAACGAGGGATTAGAGAGGGAATTGTTTTGAATAAAATATTAGTTTGATGTTCTGTAGCTAATTAGTGTCTGAGTGAGAGGGATTAGAGACGGATATTTTTCAGGTAAAATAATAAGTTAACTATCTGTCTCAAATCCGTAGCTACATGGTGGTTAATGGCCAGGGATTTGAGACAGCTATTTCAAACGTAAATAGCTAAATAGTTATATTTGTATCTATTCCGTCTCTATTTTGCCACAGATTTGCTAGTAATTTTTTTTATTAATTTATTTTAAACATTGGTCGTCTCAAATTCGTCTCTATCGGAGATGAATTAGAGAGAGATTAGAGACGGATTTTATTCTTTTTTGCCACAGATTTGCTAGTAACTTTTTTTTATTAATTATTTTAAACATTGGTCGTCTCAAATCCGTCTCTATCTGAGACTAATTAGAGAGAGATTAGAGACAGATTTTATTTTTTTTGAAAAATAAATAATTGAATTAATTCTTATCCCTATAATATCAAACAACACAACACCTGCAATACAATTAGAATTCCACACAATGAATCCAACACAACAATAAGATATTCAAATGCAAAATATCAAAACAATATCAAATCAAATATAAATAGTCACAATTAAAAATAGTAATAACGCAAAAATCTCGATCAAATATTCAAAATGAAATAACAATACATAATAAAGCTCTATCAAGTAGCTGTGGCAGGAGCGACAGGTGGTAGAGGAGGATCGAAGCTAGGATGGGGCGGTGGTGTATCATCCAGTGGTGAAACAACAAATCATCATCCGAGTTGTCAGAAGTAGAGTGCAAAGATATCTCATCAGAACATCCAACTTTTCGAACTAACACATTGAGAACATTGCTTATTCGACTAATCTTCTTTTCATATTTGTTAACTGTCATTCGCAACTTCTCGTCGTACTCAACACGAAGACGAGACTCAAGAGCTTGTGTATCCACTGGAGCGGAAGTAAAAGATGGTGTAGACTGCGTCGGATAAGCTGCCTCCTCCAAACGACGTCCAACAATAGATGACTCGGATCCCAAACCAAATACTCGACCTTTCTTCATGCCTTCCCCCGTCTCTAGAAATAAGGTCAAATCGTCAGGCACAATAGATGGATGAGCAGAGTCAGTAGATGATGCCTGAGTATATCGCTCAGCTGACTGCAGAACGTCATCCTGCAATTCAATCATATATGTTAACCAATTACCAAATAAAGTTTTAACAACAAGACATGATTTATCAAATCTAAATATTTATTAGAAACATACCAATCTCTTCTTTGACTTCTCACTAGCGAACTCTCCTTTTTTTGGCCCGTTTTGGAATGTATGGGTTCGCTTAAATACCTTTCTCTATTTGACATCACCACCCGCATCCTTTCGCTGCAAAATGAAAATAATATTACAAATATTCCAAATAAATAGATGGTGTACTTTTAAAGATTACAAATATTCCAAATAAAGGAAAATACTTCATAATAAAACTCACCATCCGACATGCGTGCTCAGAATGCGAAATAGACCCTCCAGTGTGAGTGGTTCTTGGAGCTGCAGCCCTATTCCTCTTAGCAGCTTCCGACTTACGCTTGAACCCGGGGCTATTCCAATACACCCATAGTGACTTCCAATGTGCTGGATTAATCCACGATGGAATAGTGCTCGGTCCAATAGCTCGTGCCTTGTTCAAGGCATCTGTCAGCCGCTCTTTACACTTCCTCTCCCAGTTCTTTCTAACATGGGAGTCGTGCATAGGAAGCCATTGAAAACCTTTCTGCAACACCAAATTAGAGCAAGACATCAATAGGAAGAAAAACCACTTGAAAAAGAAAAGTTACAGAAATTTAGATAAACATACCACCCACTCCTCAAACCAAAGCACCTGAAGACGTGTCGGAACCTTCCCAAAAGAAGGATAAGGACCGGTGAAATGCTCTCATATGCATCTGTAATGGAGCTGATAATATTCGTTGCTCCCAGAAACCTATATGGTTCCAAAACGCATGAAATTTTTTTTATTAGAATAAGGTATAAGAACTATATAGAATGATACATATATGAATTAATAAACAACAAAATATCTACTTACGTGTGTCCATGTGGCTGAATTAGAGGCCTAGTATCTGGAATCTGAGATCTTGAAGGCAAAGATCCATCTGACAATGGTATGAGCGTGTCAGTATCCATCTGTGGTGCATCCGAGCTAGGCTCTGCACTATAGCGTGGAGTGGTACTGGAGGGTGTAGGCTCCTCAGAACTATCCATAGGATATGGTGTATGATCCATATGTCACCTGCTATGATATAAAATATTATGAGAATAATGAATTCAATACACATAAATAACAAATAAACTAATTATAAATACTAGAAAATGGTACATGCATATGAAATAATATCTAAACAATTGACACCTATTCACTTAAGTCGTCATCTAATTCATCTCGAATGTCTTCCTCATCAGTGTTATCATCTGTTTCCCAATCTTGTACTTCATCAATGTCATCAACATCTCGATGGACATCTAATATATCATTATCACCAGACTCATGTGTTAATGGGCCAATGTCAATTGTGATGGTAGTTATAGTAACTGCTTCTCTATGATCTATGTCTTCTTGGTACGGTTTATCGACTATACCAGCGTCAATGACATGTCGGGCCTTAGATTTGCACACAGCCAACCAATCTGACCTAGGTCTCTTACTTCCTGGATACGATGCATAGTACACTTGTGTTGCCTGATGCGCTAATACAAAGGGGTCATATTTCATGTACTTCCTCCTGGCATTGATTTCAACGAGTTTATATTGAGGATGTACTTTAACTCCTCTATTTGGTGTGGCATCAAACCAATCACACTTAAACAACATAACTTTCTGTGTTGGAGTCCCTAAATATTCAATCTCAATAACTTCCTTTAAAACTCCATAATAATAATCTAAACCAGAAGACTCGGTTTCGCCGCCCTTAACGCTAACTCCACTATTGATAGTCTTTTTCCCAATTGAGTGCTCTTCGGTATGGAATCTGTAACCATTCACAAAGTAACCTTTGAATGATTTCACCTTTTTCGACGGACCCCATGAAAAATTCTTCAAACATTCATTAGTAACTTTATTCCTTGGATCATGAACCTATAAGAAGTAGATAAGTAATAGTGTCAAATACTTGAGCATGAATTTATTTTGTTTTTTAAAAAATACAAAAAATTGGCAGTGTTCTCACATATTCTCGAAACCACCTAGCAAAGTCTGTCTCTACCAACTTATCCAAATCAATCTCTGAGATGTTTGGAATGGATGATTCCATTTTGTCTTGAATAGGCTGTGGAACAAATATATTTTTCATGAAAACAAATTCAGGTATAAAGCTTGAATTTGACTTCGAAACACGTGATAATTCCAAATATTAAATGTACTTACGCGATAAAATGTTGTATTTCTTCGCAATTAAGCAATATGTAATTCTCTGCAGCTTTGAATTCTTCAGCCGAGAGATACCGATTGTGAACCTTTCCCATTGTCCTCCCTTGGACGTTACATATTGACAAAATTGGCAATACTTGTGTGCTTTGCTCATATCCAACCTCATCATTACGAGCTGTTGTTGTGTGTCTTGATTGAACATGTGATTCAAAATAGAATGAGAAATATGTTGAAGCTTCTTCAACTAGATATGCATTACATATCGATCCTTCAACCCTTGCTTTGTTTTTGACTTTTAGTTTCAAGCGATGCAAAAACCTAACATGAATAAATAAAATCGAATGTTAATAAATCATACGAGTTTGATAGCTTACCATTTAATACATGTCTATTTTAGAAACCAAAACAATATTTAGATATTTACCTTTCAAAAGGATACATCCATCTATATTGCACCGGACCACAGATTCTTGCTTCGTATGGTAGGTGAATTATTAAGTGTTCCATCACATCAAAAATCCCGGAGGAAAGATCTTCTCCAACTTACATACTAGAACTGGTATCTCGCCCTCCAATTGTTTCATATGGTTTAGTGACAAGTTAGGAGCACACAAATCCCTAAAAAATAGACTTAGTTCAGTCAATACACTCCACAAATTGGTGGGCAGCATTTCCCGTAAAGCTATTGGCAGCAACCTCTCCATAAAAACATGACAATCATGACTTTTCATCCCGGACATTTTAAGCTCTTTCATATCACAACATCTTCCAAGGTTTGAAGCATAACCATCAGGAAGTCGCAACTCTTTCACCCATTCTAGCAAGATTATCTTTTGTTCTTTTGTTAATGTGTAACATGCATTTGGCATAACGCCCCGAACTCGGTCAACGCAAAGTTCGGGCCTATTGCAATATAGCTCAAGATCATAACGAGCCTTCAAGTTGTCTTTTGTTTTGCCCTTTACGCTCATTAAAGTGTTGAACACATTATCAAAAACATTCTTCTCATTATGCATCACATCTATATTATGACGTATTAAGTTTGTTTTCCAATATGGTATATCCCAAAATATGCTTCTCTTGGCCCAATTGTGATTTACACTTCTCCCATCGCTCCTACTTAGCTCTGTTCCGGTATTTGTGATCTTAGGAAGATGAGAAATAATGTCACACAATTGAAAACCAGAAGGTGGAATAATAGGTGGAGATGTTTCACGACCCCTATCTTTCTTGAATGATCTTGTATCACGTCTATATGGATGATCTAATGGTAAGAACCTACGATGACAATCAAACCAAGATGTCTTGCCACCATTTTGTAATTGAAATGACTTTGTATGCTCCATGCAATATGGGCACGCCAACCTACCAGCAGTACTCCAACCACTCAACATACTATAAGCAGGGAAGTCATTTATTGTCCACAAAAGTGCAGCATGCAACTGAAAGTTCTGTTTCTTTGATATATCGTAGCATGAGACACCATCACTCCACAAATGATTCAACTCCTCAATTAGTGGTTGTAAGTACACATCTACCTTGTGCTTTGGATTTTTCGGACCTGGGATTATAATTGTCAAAAACATCAAAGGATCTTTCATGCACATCCATGGAGGAAGATTGTAAGGAGTCATTATAACTGGCCATGAAGAATATTGCTTCCCAGACATCCCAAATGGAGAAAACCCATCAGTGCACAAACCAAGCCTAACATTTCGAACTTCTCTAGCGAAGTTTGGATATGTTTGATCAAAATGTTTCCATGCTTCACCATCTCGTGGATGACACAACACTCCATCTTCAGATCGGGTCTCTGAATGCCATCTCATATGTTCAGCAGTCGTTTGAGAAGCATAGAGTCTCAATAATCTAGGTGTAATGGGAAAATAATACATTTTCTTGAATGGGATCTCCTTTTGTTGCTTATTCTTCCCAATCTTCTTCATAGGCATGTACCGGGGATGACCACATAATTTACAATATCTAGCATCAATATCGTTCTTCCAATACAAAAGACAACTATTAGGACAAACATCGATCTTCTGAACCGGCAATCCAAGACCAGAGACTAATTTCTTCGTCTGGTAGAAGTCATCTGGAAGCTTGTTATTACTTGGCATTACCTCTTTAATAAACTCAGTCAATTGGTTGAAACATCTCTCCGACATGTTATTTTCTGACTTAATGTTAAGCAATCGAGAAACAACAGATAATTGTGTGTGGTTCGTACATCCATCCCAAATAGGGGTTTCTGCTGCTCTTAACATGTCATAAAACTTTTGAGCATCTGGATTTGGATTCTCCTCAACATCCTCCAATAAGGGAGGTTCTGGAAGAAACTCAGGCCCTGCAGTGTCTAGGATCATATCTCGCATACGGTTGCCCGGGATATGATCAATAGAAGTCATGCGAGAAGATGTGGCATATTCCTGGGAGGTATGAGTTTCACCATGACATATCCACTTATGATAATCTGGTACAAACCCCCATCTGTACAAGTGGATCTCAATGTCGTCCGGAGAATGATGCTTCTTGTTCTTACATTTGGAACAAGGGCATCTAATGTGCATTGGAAATTCTGAATTTGACACAACGTATGCAATGAATGCTTGAACTCCGTGTTCAAATTCAGCTGTAATACCCTTCACACCTTGAACATGTCTCATATACATCCAACTACGGTCATCCATCTGGAGTATAAAAAATACAATATTATCCTTAGAAATTAATATTTAAAGATAAAATGTATCAATGATCAGGCCTTAATTAGGTACTCGGGTTTAAGAATATATTTTTTTTGTGTTTAAGGCTTATGAAGTAACATTTTTAAAAATAATATTCATATTACTTTAAAAAGAAATAACCATAGATTCCTAATTAATAGTAACAATACCTATTTAGTTCACTGAACTCCATTTGAACATATTTTATTCCCTTGACATCCAAAATTTAAAGCATTGTTTAAAATTTAAGTAGAGTTTCACAAAATAGCTAAATAGCAATAAAATATGTTTCACATTCACTAAATCCACAACTCATATTCAATTCCTCAATTAATAAGTTCAAGCAATTAAACTAAGATTATATGATCCAACTATTAATTCCTAATTAATTAACTAGGACTAAACTATGATAGAAATTAAAGATCCATATCATCATCTCCTTGGTGAATAACAAATTTCATTTCAACATGTATCAAGATAGCTAAATTCTCTCTTATTTTCAACAAAAGAACTCCAACAATTAACATCTAATTTAAAAACATATTCCACTACCAACCAAAAGTAAACAAATCAAATATTGTCTTCTTATACTCTCTTTATGGAGGGGTCTCCTGAATGACCTAGGTTTGTAAAAGACTCTAGCTATAGTTTTCAAAGTGAACTCATTGATATTTGGGTACAAACTCAGTTTGAGTTAATTTAGATAATTACTTTAACAGTTCCACCAGTTTCTAAGGGCTGAGGGATTTAATAATTGTATGGACTTTAGGTATTTGTAATTTGAGAAAATGTCAATAGCTCCTTATTATATGAGATCACTGTAAGGTAAGGAGGAAATTCAAAGTAAAAATTCTCAACATATAACAATGAAATTTGCAAAGTAAATTTTCTGAGCTTTAACATATTTGAACTGATTTTATTGCTTAACAATATTAACAAATTACAAATACTCAGAAGTATTTTTTTTCTAAAGGAAGTTAAGTAGTACTTTTGTATTTTGATATTATTATGACCAAAATTGTCCTTTTTCTCGAAGGGGACTAATGCAAATTACGATCACTGTTTCTATACAATTTATTTCTTAAAATGCTTGTAGTGACGTGTTTCTTCTTTTAAACGCATGTTAAGAAGGTAAACAATGTTATATCTTATTTTTATTAAGATAAAACAAAAGTATGTTAGTGCTATTCAAATTACAAATAGATATTGTTTAATCTATAGCCATGGCCAAATCCAAATTAATGGATTTTCACTGACTGGTCATACTTTTACATTTTTACTGGCACTCGAGATGCATAATATTGAAAGCTTTTCGGTACTTTTCCCTTTTCTCCTAGAGCTTTTTGGCTCCTTCACTAGCTAAGGATCTATTGTTTTGGAGCTTCTCATTTATCTTTCTCTTTGTTGGAGCTCATTGCTCCACTTTATGGAGCTTTGTTCTGTAATTGCATTATAGGGTAAGCTTATCATTATTTCTGTAACTTTTTTAATGTTATTGTTGTCAGGGTTGTGATAGTTGTTGTCCCATTCAGGTATTGATATTTATGTAGTGGAGGTTTAGCTGGGATAACAAATTCATATGATGAAATTATTTGAAGGAAAAAGGCCAGCTGTATAAGGAAACACTATTCAGTCACCATTATAAGGATAAAGGTAATATTCAGAATTTTGGAAAGTACTGGGGGGTATAAGATGAATTCTGGATTCATTCATTCTCAAATCTAGTTTTGGTTTTGTCCGCGATTGGGGCAATCATTTTTCACTAATTTGAATCTAACAATTTCAACACATAGTCACCTCCCCCACCCACTACCACCTCACTTCCCCATTCCCATTTTCTTGAAAGTCTGACTTCCTTAGAATTTATCTAACAATTATTCTGCGTTCATAATATTTCTATTCAGTGACTCAATCTGGGAACTAATTTGTAATTTACATAGTTTATTTCTATTGTGATTCTAATCTAGAAAGAACATGGGTATGGCTGCAAATCACTGGTTGGTATTTATGGATCGGCTTCTGACACTTGGGGATGACTCTGCAAATGAAAAGCATATTTTGAAAGGCAAGATGCTTAAGTTGAGTGACATATACTACGATGCACTAGATGCTTCCAAAAGTGGGAAAAAGGTTAGTGATGGAAAAATTTCTTAAGGGAATCTTTGAATTATCATGGACATTGGGTTTACTTTGACATTGTCAGTTTGTTGAATTAGTATTCATGCTTATTATATATGACCCCAAAACTTTTTTTTTTATGAGTTTGGTTGAAGTTTCTGGGCAAGACTTTTCTTTTTTCGTACATGACTAATCAGGCTGAAGTCGATTATAAGTTCTGTTTTAAAGCTGAGTCAAATTTATTGTGGCATGATGAGTTAATAGAAAGCTTGCCTGCAAATGGAATTGGCCAGAAGCAACCAGCACAGTTTTTCCAATGGGCTAAGTTAATCATTGTTGTTGGCAATGAATGGCAAATTAACAATGGAACAACAATTTCTTTCTACAGGATAATGAAACTTGACTTTTAATAAACGTCATAACCATAGCGAAATAATACAATTTACTTTCAAGTTAAAAAAATCTAAGATAGTAAAGCTGACAGAATTTGTGATGAGTACAATCTAGGAGCCTTTTCTTTGCATCTAATATTCACTTCAAATCATCTGAGACTATTTGTGTTTTAGGTAGGGTCTCTTATTCATGAATGGTTTGGTCATTTTATGTGCCAAAAAGGTGTAGCAACTTATTTTTAAAGCCCTTACTGTTATACTTAACATGAATTATTTTTCATCACAAGGAACTATAGAGGTGTGGGAAAATAATTTTGGGCCAGTAGAGCTTCATTCACCCTTTCATCTGCTAAATTTTGTGAAACAGATAAGGGTTCCCTCAGATTTGATTGCAGAAAAATACCCACATTACATGCAGAGAGACAATAGTTGCAGCTATCATTCAACTTCTATCCTGGGTGAAATTTATGACAAAATAGAGGAGTTTCAATCAAATGCACACTCTGTAAGAGGTAAACATCCTTTTCGCTCTTGATACTATGCTTTAACGGGTGAATATGGTAGTTGATAACATAATTGGCTATAAAAATAACAGAATTTTTGTAGTTGATAAAGAAAAATTATTGCTCATCTGACATTGCCATTGTTGATTGTTTATCTTCCTCCAATCTATAAAAATTAATCATTAGCATTTTAATACCTAAATCATGTTACCAAATAGGATGTAAATCTTACTTCTCACTTGTCCAATTTCTGTAGAGATATGGAAACTACTGCTTTTGAGGTAGCAGTTCCTGCAAGGTACATTAGCAAGTGGACTGAATTGTACGACAAGTACCGACATGACATGGTGGAGGCACTAAAGAGAAGCCATGACTTGAAAAACAGTGCTGCTGATGAAGTGATTAAGAAATACAAGCAGGTCAATTCTTTTCTATTTATCCTTTCTTTGATGACTGTCCGTGTGTATATTAACTAAATGAATTGATGATTTTTCATTGGTGCAGTTGTTGTATGAAGCAGAAGATTTCCAAGAAAGTCGGAAGGATGTTAAGGATCTACACTATGAGGCACTTGCTATTTATCACGTCTCTTACAACTATGCTATCAGCACAGGAGAAATGGGAAGATGTGGTTTTGCCTGGAGAGTGGCAGGTGCTCTATGCGACTTTCATGCTTCCAGAAAAACAGAAAATCCCATAAGAATTTTACCATCAATATTGCGTGATATTTTAATGTAGTTCCTATAGAAACTGGAGCTGAGTTACCATAAGGTACAGTCCTATGTAACTTTTGTTATAAAACGAAAATTCTCCACTTGGTATATTTAATATAAGTATCAGCTTAAATAAAATGTACAATTCTTAATTGAGTTCTTTTATATTTATTTGTGAATTTGTTTAACTAATTGGGGGTTGAGTTTTTTCTCCCTACTTTTCATTTTAGCTAAAGTCCCATCACATAGCATCTCACCGTACTTGTCTATCAGTGTCCTCTCTTCCGCCTCAGTCCATTTCTTTCTCCTCGGCGGAGGTACCATCGCACCCAACTATCCCTCACCACTCCTCCAAAAAACCTCTATACTGATTCAACAGTTACGGTGAGCCAAAGATAGAGAACTGGGAAAGAAAAGTGGGACTGTGTATTGAAAAGGGATTATCATGAGTGATTGCAGTGAAGCCAAAGATGGAATCGTGACTTTCGTGTCGGAAAGTGGACAGCTTCTGCTGTAGTTTTTATTACTAATTGCTACTTGTGAGTTTCTTCCTGCACCCCTACCCCTCGGACCATCAATATTGCTGGTCTTAGTTTCATTGTTTCAAACTCAAAAAGACATCAATGTTCTTAATAAATAAAGAGAGGCTGAATATTTCCAATTCTAGGTGAGCAAAAATACAACCAAAACAAGACCCATCAATAAATTCAAGCAAGGAAAAGTTGCAAGATTTTTGAGATTTAGTCTTATTAATTTTTATTCACAGAAGATAACTCTATTTTCATCTTTCAGATTTGCAAAATAAAATTTTAAAAAAACACAGAACTAAGAAATGAATAAAGAGATTAAGTCAAGAAACATACCTTAGTTTGGATGGAGGCAGCAACAAGTGGTGGATGTGAGCTTCCGGGAATTGGTTTGGGAAAATATCAAAATGGCAAGAAGAGTAGGGGCTCAGTTTTGCAGAGGTGGGAAATGGGAAAGTGAGGAATAAGAAGATTTTCCAAGTTAAAATTAAAGTTTGAGACTGACCATTTTCTGTAGCAAATTCCAAGGAAAATCATGTACAATACTATTAATTATTTGCTACAGAAAGGAAAATCATATCTAATACCTATCTAATTGAGATTATTTAGAAACTGACATCATGTCCAAGACTATTTCCCTATCTAATCCCTATGTATTAGCTAGTGATTAGATATGTATTTTGAAATTGCACACCAAATATAATTCTTGAAAGCATTTTGAATCATAAATATATCAAAATCACTCTAAATATTGCTTTTCATTGTCTTATAAACTAAATATAAAATTAATTTTAAATTATATTAGTTCCTCAAAGGTTTCAAATTTGAAAAATATATTTGTAAAATATTTGAACATTTGTTAATGTACACCTAAAAATATATATAGTGCATAAATAAAAAAAGACATCATGGAAAAACAAGCTCTAAACCATCACTCCAAATTCTAGTTTATATGTTGTCATATGTGAATGTGTTTTTAATCTATGCATAACATGATCATAATATTTTAAAATATTTATGTAAAAAATATATATGAATATATAGTTTTGTAAAATTAAGTTATAGGTTAAACGAATTGATTAAATATATAAACTATTGTCTAGTTAAAATGTGGCATTAAAAATAACAAAAAATATTATAAATTTCCAGATGTATATAAAAAATTCTTTAAATGTAGTGTAATTCTCCTAAAACAATGTGGTGTAATAATACAATTGTTTGGATAAAAAAAAAACAAAACTTCATCTCTAATCCATCTCTAATACCCACAGATTAGAGACTGATTTTCTATACATGAATTAAATAAGAAGTCTCTAAATAATAATACATATGGAGTCTCAAATCCGTCTCTACATTAGAGACGGATTTGCTAGTGATAATATTTTTAATCTGAAAAATTCACGGGAGTCAAAATTTTAAACATTCCACCAAAAGTTTTGAATTAAAATTTTAAACAATTATGTTTCGTCGGTATTCCGTCGCAATATTAGCTAGGGTTTAGATACAGATTGTCTGTTATTTTTATTTCATAATTTAAATATCCCAAAAATACTATACTATAGCAAATCTGTCTCAAAGTTAGCTAGGGATTAGCGAGGCAATGAATCTCTAGTTAAATTTATTCATTTTTTTAAAAATATAATTGTTTATTGCTAATCCGTCTCAAATTTAGAGACAGAGTACCTACTGAAGTTTGTTTTTCACTTTTTTCCATTTTTCATCTCTAGTCTGTAGCTAAATCAGCCACGGATTTGAGACTCATTTCTTTCCATAGCTATTCCGTCTCAAATCGGTGTCAAAATCTTCATTCTCGGTCAACCATCAAGTAAAATAATTTTTGTCTGAAATCCATTGGAAAATCCATCTCTATTTTGAGAGGGATGCATCCCTCTCTAATTTCCGTAGCTAATTCCCTGTTTTGTGGTAGTGTTACCTGTAATTTGCAATAAAGCAAAATGAAAAACAATGTTATTAAATTAAAACGAAAGGAGTATATATTTATAACACATTTATGATGTTCTTTCCCTGATTATTTCGATGATCAATCTAACTACTATTAATAACAAAATTTAAATCTATGACAAATTTTCAATTTTTAATAATTAGTTAATAAATTTAGTGATTAAATCACTTGTATTTTAAAATAAAGATATTAACACTTGAATAGAAGAAAAAAAATACATAATGTGTCTTCATGTTTAAATAATTTAGCAAGGAAAGTCACTCTTTGTTATAGTCGAAAACGACTGTTTTATATTTTTTTAATCATCAAATCGCTCTAATCTTAGTCACTTTGTCGCGTTCAATGGCAATAATCAATCTTTGGCATTCAATCAAATTTCTCAGACTGCACTTAATGGCCAAGTACTATGAATCCTAAACATGTCCTTTTCATTTTCAATTAAGCAGTACTTCCTTCCTCTTAAATTTAATGTTAAAAATTTTATTTTAATTTATTTGAAATTAAATATTTATTTTACTTAAATAAATATATTTGCTATCCAAATTTTATTAATAAAATATTTAATTTAAGATATTTATATACAACTAAATCATGATTTTCATAATTTACCACTTTAATTTAAGTAATTTGCATCTTATTAATTCATGAGTCTCGCAATTTATTATATTAATGTTAATCATAAATTGATAAATTAATTAAAATGAATGAACTTTTTAAATTTTTAGTCAAAGTCAAAAATGAATATTCAATTCTAAACGAATGAAGTATGTAATATTTTATTAGAATAAATATTTTTTGAAAAAAAACTAATATTTGAAGATAATGCGAAAAAAACTATATACTGTCGTTTTCTTGCTAAAGTTAAATAAATTGCATTCGTTAAAGAATTTTTGCAATAAATATCCACTCCACAGTATTCCTTTCGTAATTAATAATAATTGGGTTATTTAACAACAAAAAAAAGGTAGTCCATTCTATTTATTTCAAATATATTTTCTAGTTACATATGTTTTCATTTCTTTTTCCTAATCACTTTCACTTTACACTCCCAACCAAGTTAAGGAGTATTGGGATAGATAATATAAAAGATCATTTGGTCATATTTAATTAATGTAGATAAATGTGAGATTAATGTATTAATAGATTAATATATTCTTTACAATGTGAAGATTGTTGTGAAAGTTTAGGTAAAAATATAAATATTTAATTTTGAAAAAAAAAAGTACTAAAGTTGAGAAATTTAGTTTGTTTATCTGAATGTAGATTACTGATCAATGATCATGTCACATATAATTAAGTATGATCTGAGACAAAAAGTGATTTTTTTTTGGTCTTTGTATAAAGAGTAACAAGTTTGTATTAATTCATATATATATATATATCAAATTTAAATAATGATGTTTAAAAGGCTAAAAGCGTAATTTGAAGAATAATGAGGAATTGGTGACGGGTTACATCGTGACAATTGTTGATTACTTTATTTAATGTAGCGACGCTCTTATAGAGCATAAAAAAATTGAAATTTTCACATTCATACTTTATCAAAACAATTATTAATCAAAAAGTGCAAAGTGATTAATTATTATTATATATATATATTAAACCTTTTTAAAATCCTCTATTTCATTATTTTACCAATTTATCTATTTTTCCCACGTTTTTAAACACTTATTCCCTTCTATGTTCATATTTGACATAATTTGAAAATTAATAAGAGTTTTTTACTTTTATAAAGTTACTAAATTATCCTAATTACTAATTTTTTTAATGAAAGTACATTTTTTTAGTAATATATAATTTTGTTAAATTAAGGAGATTATTAGTTGAATTTTAAGTGAAAATATGTTTATTTCAAGATAATGTATAATCAAATTTATACATTTTAAAATATAAATATGAATATTTAATTTTGAACGAAAAAAATATAATTTTATGTATTTTGTTACAATATGATCCATCAAAATCAATTATTAATTTGCAAGAAAAAAGTGAATTTAAATGTGAAATGCATATTCATTTCATATATTCATTAATTATCATAATATAAGATATTTTGAATAAATTACTTATTTCGAAATATAAGATGCTTTGTTACTTTTTGAATTTTATTTTACTTGTTATTTTCAATATTATTATTTATATTCTTAAATTAAAAAGAGAAAATAAATGTCTTAATTCCAAACTTTCAAAAAATAATATAACATAATTCTAAATCTTTAAAATACTCCAGACGGTGCATGATACAAAAAAATTTGGATACTGATTCAAAGATAGATAGCTACATATTCACAAGTGGTGTGGGACTTAAAAGGATAAAGCATGGTTTGATTGAAGCTGAAAGCGAAAGCCTTGGAAAACTTTTGCTTGGTTCGAAAGGAAAGAATTTGTGTGGAGCCACGTGTATTCTCCCATTGTTGAGAACCTTTCCCTCATATCATATGTCTCTCTTGCCTTTGAGTCAATACTAAAGTTAATCTTAGTTCAACCATAATTACTTGGGTATAATTCGATAGCATCTTTAAGCATTATAACAAGAACATCTTTGAGCATTATCCAAAATTAAATTAGGTTCTATTTGACTAAGATTTTTTTTTCCAATATCATTATTTTCTATAAACATATTTTTCACAATAAGATTTTACCTAAAATTTTATTATCACGTAAAAATTTAAAATTTCATCTTTAACTCGATAAATGAATTTCACATATTTACATAAATAATAATTTTTTCATTGATTTTTAATTAAAACACAATATCAAATAATTTATACTATTATCAAATAATTTATTAATTTTGTATGAAGATATTAATATAAAAGAAATTATCTATACCTTATGTCCTTATCAATCCATCCTCCACTAATATGAAAATTATAGGATGAATTTCAACATAAAAAAATTAGGATAAAAATGTAAGAATATAATTCATCCGTTGACATTTGTAAGGAATATAAAATAAATTATTTTATTTCTAATTATTAGATGTTATTTTACATTTTATAATTATTATATATGCTATTTTTAAATTTACTCTTATTTTCTTGAGATAGAAGTAAAAAATAAATATTATAATTTTCAAATAAAAAGTAAAATAAATAATAGTATAATAAAAATTAAAATAAAATTTTAATATGTATAATTTTGTTTGAAACATTTTATATAAAAAAAGGGGGTACGGAATGAGTTATAAAAGTTAAACAAACACCGTTACGGTTTTCAAAACGTATGCAAAATCCATCGTCATTAAGGAGGAGGACGAAGGGAATGGCGACAAAAGTTTCGTTTGGTTTAAAAGTAGTTTTATTAGGGGGAGGAGGATGGAGTGGGGGACAGTCACGTCAGTCGGCTCAGTGCCGCGTCCTATTAGGGGGAAAAAGCAAATGGACAAATTCTCAAATTCCAATGCGTTCAATTACACACGATAATTTAATTTAGCGAGAAATTGGATGTGTTTATTATAGTAATTAAAATCTGGAAATGGATCTGATTGCGACTGCTTATCTTCCCTTCTCAAGCCGAGTCAATACTAAATGCTTCCACCGCATAAGCTTTTCATATCACCCTCGCACACTCGCGCGTCCCCCCCACTCTCCATGGCTACTTCTTTTCTTCGTTTTTAAGATTTATCTCACTTAAGATTATCTTTATCAAATCTAAGACATCGGATGTTTTTTGCTCGAAAAAAGAAAAAGAAAAGAACGATATAGAATGTTTTAAATAAAAATAAAAATATAAAATTTCAGGTGGTAATATTAAAAAATTATGAACTCTTAAATAAATTTATCTTGATGAATTATTTGATTTTTAAAAAATAGTATAATACAAATTCTCAATCCATATAATTTCTGAAAGCTGAATCTATGTACAATTTTTTATTGAAAATTACAATTAAATGTATTATAGTATGTTTAAATGAAATATTTTTAAATCATTAAGGTACTTAAAAATGAAACAATTCAAAAAGATATATTTAGAAATTCATAAATTTTAAATTTTTTATTACGACAAAATAAAACAAGAAAAATGAAAGAAGGATAGAGTTTATTTAATTTTAGTTGTGGAATTTTTTTTAATAAAAAACTACTTATTTAAGTGATTTTTATAATTAAGGATTTGAGAGTATAAAATCTCATCTTAAAAAACCAAGAATTAAAATAATAATTTTATTATTTAAATATTTCAAAAATTAAACTAAAAATGAAAATTCTAGTTAAAAATCTCCATCCAGCACTGTGTGTTTTTCGGTTCGACAGAGACTATTGGACCCCCTGGCCCAACTATAGCAATGACTATAAGTCTACGATGTTCCGTCAGATTAAGTTCCTTATTGGGCTTCTGTAGAGGTTGTCCACTGTGTATTGCCATTGAAAATTACTATGGCCTCAACTAATGAAGCTTTAGCCAGGAACAATTTCCTCTAGAAAGGCAAACTCCTTAACTCACCCCGGGAACCCTGACATTAGCATCTCATTGGACCACAGAATCCATTTAGAAAAAAGTAGAATATGGTTTATTTTTCCAAGTGGAAATATTCTTAAGCCAAAAGGGGTTTGTTTTGTTTAGATAATTGTACTGTTTATATCACAATTAATTTTTTTTTTTTAGATTGCTTGAACTTTTATTCTTTATTTACTTAATAAAAGATATCATTTGAGCCATAGTCTTGCAAATTAAAAACAAGGATTTACCGGGAGCATATTATTTATATGCATAAATAATCCAAAATATTATCGTCATACAAAAAGAAAAAAAAACCCTTTGGAATAAGAACTTAATGAAGAAATAATCCGATGTTATATAACAACTAATCACAAATAAAATCATACAAAAAAAGAAGAAGAAATGAATTTCCGATATAAAAATACCTAATTAGGAATTTGAAGTGGAGATGGGCTATCAAAAAGAAGCAAAAATGGTGTAGATCCAAGAATAGATAGGCAACGGATGATCTCCCCGCCTTCAGCTCGAAATATGCTCACAAGACCAATGAAACCTTGACCTAGTGTCTCCTCTCTTTCTGAATGGTTCTTGGGGAAAGAAAAGTCCAACGTTTGACCTCCAAGATCTAGTCATATGCAAGTCCCCACCTTCATCAATTACCTCTCTGCTCTATCCAATCCAAGAAATCTCCCACATATTCAATTTCTTATCTCTGCTACCGGAAAAACCAGAATCCCATCTCATCATGGCCTGTGTAAGTCTCTGTTTTCCCCGCCTTTTATGGAATTCTATCTGAATATTTGAATACGTATTTGTTTTGTTCAATACTAGTACGTAATAGTTGTGTGACATATATAATAATGGAGACTAATTATTCTGCTCTGCCCAAGATTTCAAGTATGGAACTTGAAGTTAAAGATGAAAACTTTAGATCCGAAGATGTATCTACCAAATTGATACCTCATGACCAAGAACTTGGGTATGTGAAACCAGATAATGTGGATGAGTTGGAGTTAGATGATATTGATTTTGATCATTTACCCCTTGTGTTTGGTGAAAAAAAATCTGGGTCTGGTATTTATGGTGCTGTTTTTAATCTTACCACCTCTATTATTGGGGCAGGCATTATGGCCTTGCCTGCGACAATGAAAGTTTTGGGTCTGGTTGCAGGTGTTACATTAATAATTTTGATAGGATTGTTATCTGAATTTAGTGTTGAATTGCTAGTTCGATATGCTGTTCAGTGTAAAGCCTCTTCATACGGGGAGGTTGTGCAAACTGCATTGGGCAGGACACCAAGGATTCTGTCTGAAATTTGCATCATTGTGAACAATGCCGGTGTGCTGGTTGTGTATTTAATTATCATGGGGGATGTCATGTCGGGTTCAATCAGACATATTGGTGTTTTTGATCAATGGCTAGGTCATGGATTTTGGGATCATAGGAAGGTGTTGATCTTGGTAGTTTTGGTGCTTTTTCTTGCACCCCTTTGTGCTGTAGACAAGATTGAGTCATTGAGCTTGACTTCTGCTGCTTCTGTAGCTCTTGCAGTGGTGTTTGTTTTAGTTGCCTTTACTGTAGCATTTATTAAGCTTGTGGAAGGAAAAATTGAGGCTCCAAGAATGACTCCTGATTTCGGGTCCAAGAAGGCAATATTGGATTTGCTTGTGGTGATTCCTATTATGTCAAATGCTTATGTTTGCCATTTTAATGTTCAGCCTATTTATAATGAGTTGGAGGGACGCTCACCCCATAAGATGAATCTTGTTGGGAGGATCACAGCAGTTATTTGTATTCTGGTTTATGCATCAACTGCCATTTCTTGCTATTTACTATTTGGAAAGGACACTGAAGCTGATGTGCTCACTAACTTTGATAAGGACCTTGGAATTCGGTTTAGCACAGCTTTAAACTACATTGTCCGTGTTGGATATATTTTTCATTTAATTCTTGTTTTCCCCGTTATCCATTTCTCTCTGAGGCAAGCAGTGGATTCCTTGTTTTTTGAAGGATCAGCTCCCCTCTCAGATAGTAAAAAGAGGTGTTTGGTCCTAACTGGTGTGCTTTTGGGACTCATATATCTTGGATCTACAATGGTTCCCAACATTTGGACTGCCTTCAAATTCACTGGAGCAACAACAGCAGTCTCATTAGGTTTTACGTTTCCATCTCTTATTGCACTAAGGTTGAGCAAAGAAGGAATTGGTTCAAACTGTATGGAGAAGTTTTTGTCTTGGATCATGTTGGTATTAGCAATTATAGTCAGCATTGCTGGAGTGATTGGAAATATTTATAGCATCAAGAGTAAATCTGAATGACCTTCCTTGAATATTTGGAGTCTTAGTTGGTGATATAGATTAAGAGGATGACGCTGTGGGATAAATTCTCTCTTGATAAATTGCTTTGCTGTCATTGTGGTTAACGTAGCAAAGATTGAACTTTTAACTTGTGCCAGTTGGAACTTTGGTGGCGCATTTCAGCAGTTTGCTGATTGGTTTTTCAAGTCATATGCATCCTTGCAATAACACCAGAAGATTTAAGGTGTCTCTATGGGCTGTTCACATCTTACTCTCTAGCTTATGCCTGCTAAGAGCTCAATCAGCACATAGGTAGCAGCTGAGTAGGGAACATGTGTAAGCTCATGATAGTATTGCAGTAACTGTCATTTCCCCCTCCCCCTCCCTACAGTTTTTCTGGTTCTGATGGATTTTTGTTATCCTTTTGTACAAGGCTGATACTTCAGGTCATTATACTGTATGATATGGCAATTATACCACATTGCAATGCAATTGTTCTGTGTAATAAGAACATGTAAAGCTTTCACATTTCACATGATTTTTTCTCTCTCTCTGTTTCTTGGTGTTCATAAATTCAGTATGGACATGTTGTGTGTTTATCTCAATCACATTCATGCATAGAAGAAACATGACTTATTTTTATATCAATGAAAGAGGGAACTGGAATGCAAATGACGACTACTAGTCATATACATTTTCTTTGAGCTGTCTGCGTTTTGCTTGTCTAATGGTTTGGTTCTAAGGTCTTGTTAAAACTATTACTCCCTCAGGTACAAGTGAGCTATATAGCTGATCTCCCCTCCAACCTCCCCCCCTCCCCCAGGCAGCCACAACACAAGATATTGTTCAATCGTTTATGATAATTGCCATAATTTTTATATATCTTATTCTATTTATTTGCATCAACATGTACATTCTTCACTTATTTGTACCCAATAATTCAAGGATGGACATTAAAAAATATTATGGGCAATTTGATGAGGGGGTGAGCTGTAATGAAATGGGGAAGTTTTTGGGGTTGAAGAGAAAGGAGCTGAATTATTACGTCATAATAATGTAATGAAATGTTATGATGTCAGGTCTGACATTATCATGCCACTGAATGGAAATTAAATTATGATGGTGGGGGTTGATCTTTGGTTCTCTTGGATAATGGTTTTCTATAAGACAAACATATGGAGAAATAATTTCTACTGCATATGTCTCTGTATGATTGTCTTCTGAGAACCATTGCTGCAAAAAAAAGACTTATCAAATAGAAAATCTTTTTCCTATTTGTGAAAAGTTCATGTTCTGGAAAAAAAGCAGAAGCAAAAAAGAATGGTTATCTCAATTTGCCTATGGTTAATTTTCTTGTGTCAACTGCCATATGTTTGATGGTTGATAGCCAATATGTTGTGGGTGGCTTACGGAATTATCATGTTAGTTAAATGGAAGTGCTAGCAGATAAAGGTTGTTTTCAATATTTCCTTCATCTCAATTAAACAAGAAGTTAAGCGTGCAAGGGTGATGATAAGCAAACCTTAACTGTCAATTATCTTGCAATTTTTAACTGTCAAGCTGAATTATTATAGCCACCAGCCGCATCAGTATCAAACAAAAAGGTGGGATGATGCTGTTGTGAGATAAGAATTGTGTATAAAACTAATCCTGCTAATCTTCTGATTGGGAACTCATTGAACTTCTTTCCCTATAATACACTTACCTCACTTTGTACTGGGGTAAGTATCCAATAAAGAGGGGGTGCAAAACGATCGTCATTGATAGACATTTTTGTCGTGGGGACAGTTTGTTTTGATGGGTTTGATTAGTTTACAAAACATTTCAATTCAATAATACAAAACAGAGCGATTTTAGCATTGTGTTATCTTTTTGTAAACAACGCTGAATTGTTGTGGAGTGGGCTATTCTACATTTGTAGGCAGAGCTAGATTATATAAAGACAAGAGTATTTTGTTTGTAGCAAAGAGTTCAAATCACAGACAACATCAACACCACCACTTCACATGGATAATAGTACTCGATTCTTGTGTTTGCCCGTGATTGAAACTTAACATTTTGTTCATGGGAATATCTTTGATGTAGGGAGCTTTAGGGGAGACAGAATTTCACATGTACATTTTCAACAACATAATTCCTCTTAGAAAGATTCACTTGCTGTCTGCAGGCACATTTCATTAGATGAATCAGTATACGTTGCAAGTAGAAAACTACTGGAGACATAAATATTTGCAGCGCACTATAGCAGTTGAGAGTTCTGTCATGGATCAGTTGTTGCATTGATGATGGAACATATTGAAAATTAGTTATAGATGAGACCTTACCCCAAACAAGAGCAGAAAGGGTGATGATGGCAGACAAACCTAATACAAATTAAAATCAAGTCAAATCATCCCACGGATCTTAATAGTTTATTTAAGAAGTAAAAGTTACTCAAGATTTAAGAAAATGTTGTTCATATTTTTAATGAAGTCGTGGGAGTGCCTCAATGGTCACCTTTTACGGCACCCATTTCATTTAATTGATAGGACCTAATGTGATCTCATCAATTTGTGATTTAGTCTCATCTTTTATTGTATTTGAGTCGTGATATCCCGTCCACATGAAATGGAATCGATATAAAAAATATGATATAATATATGAGAATGAGATAATTAGAGTGGATCTAAACCCAGCTATCTCCGGTTAGAGTCAATTAATGGAAAGTGGAACTAGCCACAGTGAAAATTTGTCGACTATTCTCAACTTTCAAATGGCATGTTTAGGTAATAGCAGGAAGTTGGTTTTCTTTTAGACTAAGCATTTCAAATGCAATTTGAATTTCAAGGCAATGCCATTCCTCACTACCATTTAATCACACGACAAAACCATAAGGGGAGAGACCAGTGGGTGACCCATTGACTATGCCTTTTCCATGCCGTGATTGATGGCAGTATATCTTCATAGATTTCTTAGTTCTCACTCTTATACAAAAACAAGCCGATTTGCCTTTCACATTTTACCTATTTCTTGGACGGAACATGCCTTAAAAGACCCCACAACCCCATTCTTTTTCTTTTAGTCCTTGGTCACTCTCTAAGCTTTAACTACCGTCCTATTAAAGATAGCAAAAGACGATCAATTTCCACTCGGCAGTCCAACTCTCTCCCACATCACACTTTGGTTCTTTGTGCTCTTTCTAAATCTCCTCTTTGAAGTTTCGACTTTATATGTACACATCTCTCTCTATCTACATCTTTCAAGCTCACTCGTTTGAGTCAAATCACAAACACAAGTCATGGACTGGTTCTCATGGCTCTCAAAAACAGGCCTTGAGCCCTCCCTAGTTTATGAGTATGGTCTAGCTTTTGCTCACAATGAGCTGGAGGAAGAAGACGTAGCTTATTTCAACCACGAGTTCTTGCAAAGCATGGGAATTTCTATAGCCAAACACAGGCTAGAAATCCTCAAGCTTGCCAAGAAAGAGAAAAGAGCCATCCCACATCCCATGTCTAGACTTATCATCGCAATCAAGAGAACAAAGAGAAATCTTTCCAAGTATATTCGCATGTGGGTTCATCGAGAGGAGTCAGCATTAGCCATTGTGCCAAGGCGCAGTTACAATTCAAGCTCAAGATGGAAGAATGCTATGCTGAAGAGGAACAAGAAATTGATGATCGCAAAGGAAAACAGTAATCGGCTTCTGTTGACAAATGGTAGTAGTCCTACTGCCTTTTTGCCTAGTGCTCGAATTGAGAGCCTCTCAAGTCCAATGGTTTATGATCTCAAAACGGATGAAAAATTGGAAGCAGATTATGATGATTACTGGTCCTCTGCACTTGAAGAGATCAGGTGGGATACAATGTTTCAGAATCTGAAACCAACTTAAACTAAAATCTCTTATTCTTCTCTGCCGATTTGATTAGATTCAATTTGTGTGGTGAGAAAGGAATTTTTTTTATTATTTCTTTTCCCTTCTTCGGTTTCTTCCACCAGAGAATTTTTTATGTTAATCTGGGATTGATGATTAATATTATTAGCTAGAGGACTAAAGCTTGATTTTTCATATAGTGGTGGGTCACTCAAGCCCACCAAAGCATTAGAGTCTGTACTGTAATGAGATTATCTCTACTTTTGACTGTTTGTAACCATCCTTTTTCACTCCAAAGATAATTCTGGGCCTTCTTTCTGTAACCCTGTGTTCTTCAAGATTTCTATCACCATCACCTTGGCAAGAAAAGAGAAATCTTTAGCATCATAGGCCAAAAAAAAAGTGAGCAACATTAGCACTAGTCTGTTGGTAACTACTATGTATTACTGTATTTCTACTTTTCTTTTGGGGTATTGTGCATGTGTGATTCTGACAAAGCACCCATCATTGTTGCCAAAAGAAAGATACTACTTTAACCCGCACCCCACCTCCCAAACCAAAACACACGCTTAAGAAAAAGAAAAAATAAAACTTTACCATTCTCGTAGAAGGTACATCATCTGCAGACAACAAATCCGTCCTGGGATAGAAGAGGTCCGACCATTAAAGAAAGTCCATCCATATTCATTTGGTTTAAGGGGTATGCTCGTGCTGAGGGTAAATAATCAATATTTTTTTAGTGCACCGGACTTTGGAGTTCGAGGCAAGAATTAAGTAAAGCATTTAATAATCCTTTCCTTTATAAATATAATCGGGCAAGCCAGTGGCCTCGGTACATTTATTTGGACTTAAATGATCATTCAAAGCATTCTGACATCAGATCACGAGTAAGCTCATAAATGCTGTGTGATTCAGTCACATTTAATTCAGTGACCTTGAAATTTAAAAACCCACAAAAAGAAGAGATTTAAAGTAAAGAACGAGATCAGCAAATACAGCAGTTGAGTTTCTAAGATTGATATTCCTCCTTCAATTTTCTTCCGCCTTCTCCTTTCCTCTTTTAAAAGCGTTTTTTGCAATTCAAAAAAAGAGAGAACGAAAAAGGATCGTCCAAGTCCATTTTCCCTGTCTCATGATTTTATATTCACTTTGTTGACAAGGTTTGGATATTTTTCAAACAAATTTTTTTCTTTGAATTTAGTCCCCTATGACTGCTTTTAGAGACAATTTTCAAACAAAACCATGTTATTGTTATCAACATTTCAAGAAGAAAAATTCTTATTGTCAAAATATTACGTCTACGTTCACAATTACACAGGAAAAGAAAAGGCATATAAAGATACAAACTTTGCCTTGCCAATGCCATGATCTAGAATTTTAAAGATTAGGTATGCTCCTGTTTTCATGAGAAAAATATCAAAATAATGTACCCTTTTCAAGCAAAACCAGTTGCAGCATTGATGAAGAGAAAACCATTTGGACCACAAATTTCGTGCATAGAGGTGCAATATGGAGCAGGGAATATAGAAGTAAAAAAGGGTGAAAACCTTTTTCAAAGGAAATTAGAAGGTAAGCATTCATGATCAAGCGTTCGTGCCAAGGAAAACGACCTATAATCATTGAACTGACATTATTTGATAGTTGCAAATTAGTTGGAGAAAGCCATCGTGAAATGTAGTGGTACTTAGTTTCTAATCTTCACGAGAAAGTTACAGAAAAAAGGAGGAGGGAAATTTGACGTGAACAATAAAGTTTGAGTACCTCAAAGTGCTTAAACATTATCAGTTGATCATTACCAACGCTTTTAATATTATTGCCTCACGAGGAATTCAATAAAAAATCCAAGATTCTTTCCTTTTTTGGGTTAAAGATTTGGGGGTAGAAGGGGCTGAACTTGAACCCATATGAGAATGACAAGAAAAATATGTAGAAATTTGTGTCGAGAATTTGTTCTTTGTTTAGTAGCAATAGAAAAGGTCAGGAATTGGGCTTTGGGTTTTCCTCAGCCACCATCTGCTATTGATCATCCTAATTGTGTTTCTTGAATGAACATTAACAACTTGATGAAAATTGAACTCTCAAAACATCGTTATTTGCAGGTGAAAGTTCTTGAATTATTGTTGAATTTGGAAGCTTAGGTTGCGCAGTTCAGGAACAGGTAGGAAACATGGAATGTTTTCAAGCCAAAAATAGTCATTCATTAGGCCAACTAATCAAAGAAAACCTTAATTAGCTCACAAGATTTCGTTGGTTTCCGTTGAAAATGGATTTGCTTTTACCGACTTAAATGTATCTCTCTCTTTCACCTGAGATATTATGTCCATTCACTATTGAATGTGTAGTCTGCCTAAGCGTTAATGAACCTTCTTTGAATCGTCTTGCACTATCACTTCTTATATTTTTAACATTTATTAATACCATATAATGTATCCTAATGGATGTAATTAATCATTGTTAATCTAATATATCTATTTTGATATAGTAAAAATAATTATAAATTAATTGAGTCTTTACACTACTACTATTACGTGTGCTCACATATCATATCTTATTTTAACTTATAGTTAATTGTATTTTATGTTGTGCATTTTTTTTAATATATATTCCTTTTTAAAAAATAATATTTTGAAATTATCTAAAACTATAAAATCAGAAAATGATACGAAAGTGTCACACACAGGCAATCGCCCACAAAAGGCTATAACCTTTCTTTTTCCAAGCCGTGAATGATGCCTAAGGTTGTGTGAAGAAGAATTTCTTAAGACTCACTCTTGAGATATGTCACCAGTCTTTGGCCTATTTTTCAAGGCAAAACTGCTTTAATGAGCCCAGGTCCTCCTATCCCTTTTGTCACTCTCAAGTTCAACTACCATCCAATTAAAGGAAGACTCATTACACCAAGTCATTCATCCAGCACTTGATGTCCTACACTCTCTTTTCACACTTTTCACCTTCTGTTCTTTGTATAAATACATCTAGAAAGCAAACAATCCATGTGACAAACCCCTATAGTCATGGACTGGTTTTCTTGGCTCTCAAAAACCAACCTTGACCCTTCTCTTGTTTATGACTATGCCATTGTTTTTTCTCACAATGAGCTTGAAGAAGATGACATTGGTTATTTTAATCATGAATTCCTTCAGAGTATGGGCATATCTGTAGCCAAACATCGGCTAGAGATACTAAAGCTGGCCAGAAAAGAGAAGTGCAGAATTGCCAGGTTACGTCCAATTATGTGGCTCTTGATTGCAATCAAGCAAACTAAGAATTATATTGCTAAGCGTATTCAAGTACAGGTTAGCCAAGATGATTCAGCTCTTACACTTATGCCACTGCCACAGAGAAATTATAGTTCAAGATGGAGAGCAGCCATGTTGAATAAGAAATTCTTGGCAGCTACTGCTAAACGAGCTAGGCCAATGCTTACATATGGTAATGGTAATGAT
This sequence comes from Apocynum venetum, assembly GCA_019593545.1. Lineage (NCBI taxonomy): Eukaryota > Viridiplantae > Streptophyta > Magnoliopsida > Gentianales > Apocynaceae > Apocynum > Apocynum venetum. The sequence continues at coordinate 8,388 of SRSM01000799.1, read as the reverse complement.
ATTACTCCAGTTGAGTCAGGTCAGGCAATACTGATGCTCACAAATGGAAGCCCTGTAATGGGATCTCCATCTCTGAAGAACAGTTTCTCAAGTCCAAAGTTCCCAGGACATTGTAGAAATGATAAATCTGATGGTGCTGATGATGGTGAAGATTTGGTTGATAGTGTTGAATCAGTGAGGTGGGAAGACATGTTTCAGGATTTGAAGCCAACGTGAACTTAGTCCTTTTGATCTGATTCCTCCCCCAATTTCTCTACTATGACTACAACTTCTGCCTTCGTGTACCATAAATGTTGTAAGCATCTGTTTCAGTCATGGGATTATGTCCTTTGTCCTGTTATTGTAGCATGATTTTGATAGTAAGGTAGAACCATATACTTCGCCTAGGTGTTATATTTGGTTAGATTCACAAAGCAAAATACTGTGGAAACTTCTTTCTTGTGATTGGCATATATAATTGGAGACTCTCTGGCAAAATTCACATGACTTTTCATGGTCCTCTGTAACCTTGAGTTTACATTTTCAGTTCCAAAAGATCAATCAGATTATGACTTGATTTACATCGAGTATCAAAATTCCCAGTGGCAACGAGATTATGAATTAGCCTCTAGGAACTTAAGTAAACAAATATAGTATTTTTTTTTCTTCTATGCCAAAGCAATCAAGATTCTGGACTAACTTATATGCCGCTGCTATTAAAAAGTTGGATCTAGACATGGCATGGCAAGTTAAAGAAGCTGCAAAAATTATCTTTCATATGTATTATATTTTAAGGTACACAGAAAGTACAACAGGCCCTCTTCAAGCAGTAGATTACTTTTATTGTTATAAGTTCAACACGTAACTATTTTCTCATCAAAATGGAATAAAAGACGGGAACAAAAGGGTAGAAGTACATCCACCAACGTGGGAAATAAAGAAGGCAACCTCAAAGGTGAATTATACTGCATAAAGTTGCTGGTAATTCATCCACGGAGGATTCCCTAAGACTCGCTAGTTTCCTTACTCTCCTCAGATCACAGGGACAGCTTCAATTCCCGTTTGAATCTTGTAAGGTACCAGAAGGTAGAGTGCATTAGCACCCTAGTAATATGCCTCGAGCTAAATAGCTAATAGAAGTGACACTTCATAATGCAAATTATTCAGTTTCTAAGTCTCTGAAGCGAAAAGATAATCTTGAAAGTCAGTGGCTAGAAGTCTCAGGCACACGGAAAGACCCCCCAGCATAAAGCATTTGGTAAACTGGTCTAATTCTGATGGTCAGGATTATACTCAAGAGGGTGCCTAGACCACAAACTCCAGCTAAAACAAGGAATGTGAGTCTATAGCAATTGGGACCAAAGCAAGAAGTCCCTCCTTGTTTTGCAGCTTCTACATCATATACATAACCAGCAAGTCCACCTGAAAAAATAAGTGCACCGATAGGATTCCCAAGTGCCATGAAATTAAATATTATGCCAAAATTTCTCAACCCAAAAAGTTCAGATGCAGTAGGAATCATTATGGAAAACTGAACACCAAAGCAAACGCCAAGTAATGCTGTTGCAGCATACAGAGTGCCATTGAGAGCTGAAGCATATAGAAGGAATGCAATAATCATGATTATTTGCGTGATAACAATCCACAATGTCCGGGGAATTGCTTTTGACCTGGAACAGAAGAAAAAAACAAATATTTATGTCTATCAACATGGAAATTTTATAAAACAAAATTTAGTAGCATTGACGATTAGTGATTCAAAACATTCTGAAGAAATCAAGTTGTTGACATAATTACAAGAAATTAAACACTAACCAAATAAAAATCAGCAAAAAGAAATGCTGGGCATATCAATGCAATAATGAAAAACTGGGGAGCTTTTATCTCTGAAATGCCATATCAGTAAATAGATACTGGCTTGTGTAACTAATTCGGTGAAGGACGGGAAGGCGAGTAGGAGACTGGATATTCCAATCCTCTTCCCTCTTTAGGAGGATTTCAAGGGATGTGAAAAAGAAAAAGATAAAAGAGCAATCAAGATGCATAATCTGCCATCCCCCTGCCCCATGTACAACTGAACTTTTCAGCACAGCCAAAGGACCTACATATACATGTGTATATATATATACACACACACAAATAAAAAATCAAGTTCAGCAATTTGATCACCTGACAAAGAGTTCTGAAACAGCACCTGCCCCCAAACGACCCAAGAAATTGCAAAAGCTGAACAAACTTAACAGTACAGTAGTATCATTCAATCCAAAGCAAACACCAATTTGTGCCAAATTATTAAGAATAGTCACTCCAGAGCCTACCCCCAGGAAGTAAACTAGCCATAGGAGCCAGAAATCAGCTTTTATTACAGCTTCTTGGAATTTGAAGTCTTCCCCTCTTCTTGGTTTTCGTTTTTGCCTTACTGCAACCCTCACCGAGAGCCAGAAGGACATCTAGATAAGATATATCATCGTCGTTCTCAAAGAAACTTCCAAGATATGCTGCTGATGAAGAAGGTGTTAAAAGAGGATCTGTTTGATTTGTATCACCTTCCCCTGTGACTAAGTTATCTGAAGAAGCACTTGACTGACTGGGTTTCTTATGGTTTGCAGGGAATAACGTCATTTTTAAGGGAATTACAAGAGGAGACATCAAGAGAATAACCATTATGCCAATGAATGCATAATTTATCCAGCTACTCAAAGATAAAGTATCATTCAGAATTGTAGTGGTGAGAAGGAAAACAGCTAGTATGAAACTTGCTGCTTGAGTGAAAAGGAAATGGATATGTTCTGAAGAGTCTTCTCCAGAAGCTGGAGTGCAAGGCCGGACAAAGTACATCATGGCCAAACTTAAAATGGGAATACCCAATGCAAGGACCAACAGTAGCTTGGAAGCTGAACTATTAAGCACCATAGTATAAACCTCAGTATAAACTGCTGCACTGAGCCCAACATAGCCTTTGAGTATTCCAGCAACAGTGCCCCTGCTTAGTGGGAAATTCCTCATGTTGGTAACGAGAACAGTTGTGCCAAGCCATGCACAGCTGTTTGTGGCGACACAGAGTGCAATAAACAACTGGCATAGAAACCACAGTTTTGGTGAGAAGAACTCAGATATAGTATCAATAAATCGCTCTAGAATGTAAAGTTTAAAACATAAACTAACTATTATGTGTATAGAAATATAAGGTAAGAGAATGAAAACCAGCAAGAGAGAAGAGTAAACCAAAGAAAGAAAAAAAGGAAGCTCTGCCCTCCAACGGGCTATGGATGAGAATGTTAATGCAAACTTGCTTAGGCCTTTCCTCATCCAAGAAAAATTGCAGAATAAAAGAATGACAAAGAACTGTCTTATAAGCATCACATTATCAATGAACAGAAATGAAAGACTGAAAGATCCTCGGATAAGGTATATTTATTGAATTTGAGTCACATAGAAAATGCTTCACCTATATTCCTCTTCCGTTTCTTTGGAAAGGCAAGAATGGGAAGAAACAAGACATTTAAGTTACAGACTCCAAAAGAAAAAAATTGTAATAAAGAACTAATCCCAATTTCCAATCGATAATAGTACACAGTAACCCTTGAATGACTTAACAAACATCATTACATGAAAGTACAACCAGAAAGTTCAAGATTTCTAGAGAAAGACTGGAGCTTTCAAAATCCTGGGCGGAAGAGATGAAATAAACATGTAACAGCCATAGAGACAAGCTAAAGATAATCAAAGCTTTATGGAATCTAAATGCTTAGTTTAATGTAAGTAGTTCTCTCAAAGGGGCATCCAGAAATAGCATTAGCAGCTGATAGTGACGAATTGGTTTAAAAAATAAGTAAATTCAGTGACACAAGTATCTGGTAATAGAAGTCAATATACAAACCCAAAAGAATGTGGAAATTTTCAATACGTTGGAAAAAGGTGCTGATAGGTCAATTATTAAAATGACTAAAATTTCTCCTAACCAGTTTAAGGAAAGTAAGGAGGAGAAGAAGAATTTTGAATTTCCGTCCTATTCATGGGCACGATCAGGCAAGAAGAGCAAGACAACACACATCGAATTCAAATTTGACACACCCAGTTTAGTTCATTATTGCTTCATAGAGTTCTAAATAACACTTAAGCGATCAAATTGGAGAAACATTTCTCAAGGATTATTATGAATCATATGATTACTACAAAATATGTTATCCCTTCCGGTGAAATGCTAGAGGCTGATAAAACCGATTGAAGAAAATAAGCAGTTACAAAGAATAAAGAAGAGGTACTTACAACCCAGTAAGGCAAGGAAACAGTTTGACTGACAGCAAGCCAAATAACACCATAGCCCAAGAAAGAAGCAAACACCCCAAAAATAAGAACAGCCCAAGGTGGGAACTTATTGATAGCGATGCCCGGAAGAATACCGAAATTCTCTCCCAAATCATTGGCCACCCCAAGAATGGTAAGCTGCTGTTGGGTTAAACCCAGAACTGATTTCAGCGCAGGAGAGTAAAGAGGAAAATTGTAAGCACTCCCAGAAGCTATTTGCACCCAAACTGCAGCCCCAAGTCCCACCCACGGCGGCCTACTTCCTGCTTTCAGAGCTACCATTTTCTCTTCCTTATATGCACTCCCTAAAAGCTTCTTTCTTGCAACACTAGTAATTTTTCAGGCTTTAAGTCACTCGATAAAAAGGTTGGTTCAGACAATTAATAAAGAAAGTTAGACCTAATCTAACATAAACAATGCTTCCCACGAGTTTTTCATCAAAAAAAAAAAAAAAAAGCTTCCCCACCAGAGCAGGGAAAAAGACAAGAATAAAGAAAAAAAAAATCTGATGGTCCAAAAAGGAAAAAATCTGAAAGGTTGCCGCACAAAATGTTTGGTACAGTTGTTCGAAAAGCATAGAACAGAAATTTTGAATTGGGAAAGTTTATCAAGAATAGGATTATGGCACGCCACATTTGTACTATTTATTATTCATTGTTGCATGAACATTCACATGAAAATGTATGTGCACGCTTTGCACAAACTTACAGGTTCATTCCTGATGAATGAAAGAGACCGTGACGACAAACAGACTTTTCGCCCGCCTGATATTGAAAATTTGGAACTGAACTGAATTTGCACCTAATTACTGGTATACTATTACTAATTAGTTCAACAATTAAATAACATAAATCTTGAAATTTACTTTTAACTTTAAATTCAGGAGTAAGTACTAAGTTGATTAGTAATAAAATTATGCAATACTTTTTAAAGATTATTTATAAAATATGTTTATTATTAGAAAATAAACGTTTAGGTCTGACATTTTGAAATAAAATTGTGAATTTTCACCCATAAAAGGAGGGAGTCTTTGATTCATATCGATACACTTGTTTTCATTGGAAAGGATGGTACTAGATTAAAGAAGTGAGTGACTATTATTTTTAACCTTAAAATGAACTTTTGTATATTTAAAATTCTCTACATGTAAAATTAACCCATTAATTCTTCTTTTTTTTATATAATATCTATCCATTTCTCACCATTCTTGGAGACACAGAATTTAGGGATGGATCCTATAGAACTCCAAAACGTGCCAAATTCATTCCCATTCTTCTCAAATCTCTAATTTCCTCCATCCAAACTAGCAATTATAATGTGCCCCCAAATTCCACAATTTTTTCATGTACTTTCTCCATCTTTCAATATATATATATATATATATATATATCACTTTCATTTTCTTACGCACACAAATACCCCAAGAAGCATACATTGGATACTAATGGAGCTTATTACATTAATAAGTTTGAACACTGGCCATGATGGGATAAAGTAATAAGTTTAAAGTTTTAAATCTGAGTTTGAACTATTAAGGAGTTATACTGATCAGTTCCACTGCTGCAGAGTAGCCTTGTCCACTACCCAGATCTGTTGGGCTTTTGACATAGAAAAGAAACTTTATAAACCTATTGCAAAATTCTACATCTGCAGTGTAATATCCAATTCAACTGATTGAGGCCCATATATTTTCAAAAGCAATCCCAAGAAACAGAACATAAGCGGAGAGGATTCTAAAATGCAATTAGTCCTCATTTCTTTTAATTAATTATCTTCGTTTGGACTTTCAACTTCAAATTTTGGGCGTTATTGGATCAATACCTCTAAATACACAAAAATATAATAGCTAAAACTATATATTACAATAAATATGTTATTTAACTTGACAGCTTAAAGTAAATGATATAAAAACTTATTAATGCTTAAATAAAGTCATAAATTCGACTATTATTAAAAGAATCATGCTAAAAAAATTCCAAGTCAAATTTCAAGGAATAAAAGTCAACTCTAGGAGCACTTTCCAAATTGAACTCCATTTTAATCGAGTCTAAATAGTGCTGAATACTAGTGATTTCGATCATTTGGCATCCACCTTCGTAGATATTTTTAGTGCTGGTGCATTCTGCTTCTATTTTCATCATACTTGATTCTTCCTATATTCTTTATACAAAGAAGACAAACGTGAAGCACCAGTGGTCTAGTGGTAGAATAGTACCCTGCCACGGTACAGACCCGGGTTCGATTCCCGGCTGGTGCAGCTCTTTTTTTCTTCTTTTTTGGAAGAAGTCTAAAATTGATCATTAAATAAATTTTTTACTTTTTATATCATTTTCATGGAATTATTTACTAAGATTAGCTCGTCCCCATCACTTTAGACTGGAAACATTTTTACAATCATCTGACGTTTCTCGATAAGTCCACCCACTGAAGCCTGCACCAGATGTCACCTGCTATCAAAAATGAAAACATAAAAGATATTAAAATATTTTCCTAAAGAATAAATAATTTCTTAATTATTAAAAAATAAAAATAAATACATCACACAATATATACATATACATATATTATATATATATCATTTCTACATAAATCAATGACAAACAAAAAAAATAGGTTAAAAGTTAAAGTATCATTCACTGAATTTACGGGAGCAAAGAATAAAAAGCACCAGTACAGTACGCATTACATTAATACATTCGCACATGACACGCTCAAAATCAAAGTTTTTATAAAAAAAAAAAAGAGAAAATATCAACCATACATGAAAATTACTCCTTAAAAAATAGTTAATAACAAAGATCCATAAATTTTTTCCTCAAAATAAAAAAAAATCCATGAATTTAATCCCAACAAAAATGCGTCTGAAAATGCAAATCCAAATCGTGGATCTGGAAACGAATCCCGAATTAATTTCCATCACGCCATTACCATGATCTATTCTTTTTAAATTATTTTTTATACCAGTGTTCTTACTTTTTAGGGGCCTGTTTTCCGGAATTTAAAAAGTGAAAAAAAAACAAATTTTGAAAGATGGCCTTTCTTTAAATAACCATCCCTTAGCATCACCGTTACACAACCCAACTCTACTGAATCGGGTTTCCCAACTCGGGTCTTTCAGCCTACTACACAGGGGCTACAAAAGGCGTCCAAGCACCGACTCACTGAGCTGGCTCAGTCGAATCGCCAAAATACTCGTCCGGGACTGTACATCGGAAAAAATACGCCAGCAAGCCTTTATAAACCTTCTGCTTTAGACATATTAGAGAGCCTGCTCGGACGGGGTTGAAAGTCACCGCGCCGTCTAAGGTGATGAGAAGATGGCCGAATGAGAGCGGCGAGAGCTCTCTTCACCAAGTCTCCTTCAACCGTTCCAATTCTTACCAAAGAGTTTGTCATCGCCGATCTCCGCATATGCAACTGATGACTCGGACGGTTGTACGACGACGATTGATAATTCCGATTGTTCGTGTTCTTATGCAAACTACACCGGAATGAGCCAGGGTGCGTGGTCGGCGAACACATGCACGTCTTCTTTTGATTCGACGGTAACGGTGTGTTGCTCTGCCGTCGTTGGCGAGGTGAGACGACGATCGAACGGCTACGAGATGCAGAGAAGCGAACTGACGAAGTTGGTGATATGGATCTGTGTAAATTGACCCGAGTTGGAGATGTGGAGCGGGTCATATAGCTACGGGGTTCGGGTCCTGATGCGAAGGTAGAGAAAGCTGATGAAGATGAGCAAAAACGGCCCAACGGTGAGATTGATCGTTGAAAGTGGTGATTGAATCCTGAGCCGTTAGATTTGCCCTTTGATGACGTGAGAACCATTTTATCTGGAGATATTGGAGACATAAAAGAAAAAGGAATATATATTTAAAAAAGAAGAATACTTTAGAGCGCCGTTTGGCTCTCTATTTTTGGCAAACCTAAGCAAGACTGAAGCAACGCTTATATAGCAGAGGATATTGATGGCAGTCCCGTGATAAATGAGGCTTATGAGGTTTTAAGTAAGTTAAAGGTAGACCGGCCGTTGGTTGCAGATTGGTTTCCAATGGGTCACCAAAACAAAGGCTATGGGCTGTCAGATAAAAGTCGCGACTA